>PVKP010019340.1:0-42627 GCA_004027715.1 Plecturocebus donacophilus | reverse complement strand
TTGGATTCATTCTCTTCATCACATTCAGGTACACCTATCAAACGTAGATTAGGTCTTTTCACATAGTCCCATATTTCTTGGAGACTTTGTTCATTCCTTTTTCCCCTTTTTTCTGTCATCTTGCCTTCTCGTTTTATTTCATTGAGTTGATCTTCGACCTCTGATATCCTTTCTTCTGCTTGGTCAATTCGGCTGTTGACACTTGTGCATGCTTCGTGAAGTTCTCATGTTGTGTTTTTCAGCTCCATCAATTCACTTATGTTCTTCTCTAAGTTGTCCATTCTCATTAACATTTTGTTAACTCTTCTTTCAAGGTTCTTAGTTTCTTTGCATTGGGTTAGAACATGTTCTTTTAGCTCACAGAAGTTTCTTATTATCCACCTTCTGAAGCCTGATTCTGTGAGTTCATCAACTCATCCTCCGTCAAGCCTTGTTCTCTTGCTGAAGGGGAGCTGCGATCCCCTGTAGGAGGAGAGGCATTCTGATTTCGGGTGTTCTCAGCCTTTTTGCACTGGTTTCTTCCCATTTTTGTGGATTTATCCACCTGTCGTCTTTATAATTGCTGACTTTCAGATTGGGTCTCTGAGTGGACGTCCGGCTTGTTGGTGATGAAGTTTTTTCTGTTTCTTAGTTTTCCTTCGGGGGACGCCCCTTCCCCACAGAGCTGGGCCTTCCCAGGTTCAGCTGTGCTCACTCTCTCCTCAGCGCTTCCAATTGCTGTTCTCCTTGTGGGGATGGGACCAGTGGAGCCTTTGGGCACCCAGTCCCGTACACTCCGCACTGAGAAGCTCCGCGCAGGCCAAAAGAGTCGCGCTGGCGACCCGGATGGCTCCTTCGCTGGGAATTTCCCAGTCTGTGGGCATCAAAAATTCGTCTGCAATTGCAGCATCCACTCGCTCTCTGCGCTTTCACTGGGAGCTACAATCCTGAGCCGCTGCTACGTGGCCATCTTGGATCTCTCTCCGCCCGGTGATGAAATTTTTTTCTGTTTCTTAATTTTCCTTTGGCGGATGCCCGTTCCTCACAGAGCCGGACCTTCCCGGGTTTGCTTTGCTTGCTGTGAAACTCTCAGTCCTCAGCGCTTCCAATTGCTGTTTTCCTTGTGGGGATGGGACCAGCCGAGCCGGTCCGTCCCGTATACTCCGCACCGGGAAGCGCCGCGCTGGGGAGCCAGCAAAACAGCCCCGCCAGCCAAAAGAGTCGCGCTGGCGACCCATGTGTCTCCTCTGCCGGGAATCTCCCGGTCTGTGGGCAACAAAAATTCGTCGGAAAGTGCGGCGTCCACTCGTTCTCTGCGCTTTCACTGGGAGCTACATTCCTGAGCTGTTCCTAATCGGCCATCTTGAATCTCTCCTCCGCTGATGGCCTTTTTAAAGCTTGGCAAAATTTTGTATGCATCATCTTTTTTTTTTTTTTTTTTTTTTTTTTTTTTGGAGACAGGGTCTCACTGTGTTGCCCAGGCTGCAGTGCAGTGGTGCAATCTCTGCTCACTGCAACCTCCACCTCCCAGGTTCAAGTGATTCTTCCACCTCAGCCTCCTGAGTGGCTGGGACTACAGTCATGTGCCACCACTCCTGGCAATTTTTTTTAATTTTTAGTAGAGACGGGATTTCAACATGTTGCCCAGTCTGGTCTCCAACTCCTGACCTCAAGTGATCCTCCCACCTCAGCCTCCCAAAGGGCTGGGATTACAGGTGTGAGTCACTGCACCTCGCTATAATTCATCTTCTAAGGGAACATTCGGGTGTGGTGATCTGTGTGCTCTTTCAGCTAGCTTCCTTACTTGTTCTTTTAGCTCATGCGTGACTGTTGTTTCCATGGAGATTTTTTGGCAAGTGTACGTTCTCTCAGTTGTGTGGCTGGCAGCATCTGAAAGTATTGTATAGTTTTCACCTTATTTTTACTTTTTTATTTTTTTTATTTTAAAGACAAGGTTTTGCCAGGTTGGCCAGGCTGGTCTGAGCTCCTGGGCTCATGTGATCCCCGCCTCAGCCTCCCAAAGTGCTGGGATTACAGGCGTGACTTGCCACCCTCGGCCTTCCACCTTATTATTTAAAAAATTAAAATATATATACAGAAAAGTTGAGGACAGTACAGTGAATGCCCATAGTACCCATCACCTAGATTCCCCAGTGATCCTTTCCCCATATTTGCCTTATATAAGGAAGAATGTTGTGTGGTTTTTCTTTTATTCTTGCGGAACCAGTTCAGAATCATATGTTGCCTTTTGTCTTGTCCAGTGGACTTAACTTCGTTGTGACTTACTTCATTGTAGCCCTCCCTAGCATAAGTGAGTGTGCTTTTGCATGGCCACACTTTCTAATTTTAAAAGTAGTTCATATTTACATTTGCCCAGTTACTCCCTAAGTTTTAAAAAACTTCTGGGATCAGAATGTACTCATTACATAGTGAATTTATTTATAAAGTTGAATTTATATCTCTTATCTCTTTCAATTCATAACAGTCTTCGTCATTTTTTAAAATACTTTGACTGTGATTAGGAAACAGTTCAAATATTTACAGAAATACATGGGAACATAATTCCCGTTCATACATTGCCTGGCTTTAGCACAAGTACATGGGAATATAATAATTCCTACTCACGCTGGGTGCAGTGGCTCACACTTGTAATCCCAGCACTTTGGGAGGCGAAGGCAGGCAGATCACCAGGTCTGGAGTTCAAGACCAGCCTGGCCAATATGGCGAAATCCTGTCTCTACTAAAAATACAAAAATTAGCTGGGAGTGGTGGCGTGTGCCTCTAGTTCCAGCTAGTCGGGAGGCTGAGGCAGAAGAATCCCTTGAACCTGGGAGGCAGAGGTTGCTGTGAGCTGAGATCGTGCCACTGCAGTCCAAGTCCAGCCTGGGAGACGGAGTGAGACTCCATTCGCCCCCCAAACACACACACACACACACACACACACACACACACACTCTCTCTCTCTCTCTCTCTCTCTCTCTCTCTCTCTCTCTCTCTCTCCCTCTCCCTCCCCCTCCCTCCCTCCCCCTACTTACACATCGCCTGGCTTTAGCACAAGTACATGGGAATGTAATTCCCACCTACACATTGCCTGGCTTTAGCATTTATCAGCTTATGGTTGATCTCTTTCATCTAGGCCCTGCCGCTGTCCTCTGTATTATAAATCTCAGGCATTAAATTCATTAGCTTTTTACTGTTGTCTTTAAAAGATAAATTAGAAATATAACTGTCATTGTCACACTACTACCAGGATTGTAATCATTGCTCATCTTTCCAGTTCTTATCTGTCAGGAATGTTTTTAATGGTATGAAGAAAGGGAATTCTGTGGGTTTTTTCCTTTAAACCATCACAAGTTTGGAATAAGATTCCCAACTTTGAAGTCTAGCATCTGTTCTCAGCATGTGACACACGGAGGGTAGCTCTATGTTTTGACACTTTTATAAAAAATTATCATCTTGGTCAGATAAGAGTTTGGTGATGCCTGGGAGGATGTCTTTTCAGGCTAGTGGAAATAATGAGGTAGAAACTGGGATTAAGCTGTACAGTGGGGATCCTGTTTGGCAGTGTCCTCCTTTGGGTAAAGCTGAAGATGCCTGCTGGTGTCTGGCTGCTGCATGGCTGTGGGAAATGGAGGAGGGGGTCTGGCTGGGGAGGAGGGAACTATCCAGGATGACCCTTGACTTCTCTCATCCCCACAGTTCCTTTCATTTGAGACAACCTTGCCCCACCCACCCGGCCCTGAGCTGACTCCTCGTTGCTTGCCAAGACTGCATAAAATGCTGCTATGTTGGTTGTTTGTTTTCCTGTGATTTTTTTTTTTCCCCTTAAGTCAGGCACCTTATGGAGAGGGATGGCTTCTTCCTGATTATCTCCGCTATGGCAGCGTGTGGCCCCATGTTGATGGTGAATAGCCTCTCTGTGTTCATATAATGCCCCAGTCATCATGACTAGTCACATGTGTGCCTGCCACACACCATGCTTCCTTTTTCCATTCCTTTTCCTGAGTTAGCCAGTCACTTAGGAGGAATTGGACTGTCTCGGGCCTCCTCCTGGGATGGTCAGTGCATGGCTAGACATGGTAGCTTTTACTTTATAATTCTTTGATGACTTTCACACTACCTTTATAATTAAAGTGTTATACAACCTTGTTGTGGTGTAACTGACATAAAACTAAGTGCACAGATTTAAAGCTTCAGTTTGATGAGTTTTAACATGTATATACCTGTGAAGCTTTCCTTTTCACTTTCCCTTTTAGCCTTCTTAAAGGGGATGGGCGGCCAGAGGAGGGGACTCTGTAACTGCTCTTGTCTTGTCCCTTTTTAGCCTTCTTTTTTTTTTTTTTTGAAGAGAAAAAGAAAAGGATGAAAGAGAGAAAGAAGAATAAAAGAGAGAAAGAAACAGAAAGGGGTAGAGAGGACGAGAAACTTGCCCTATTGCTCAGGCTAGAATGTAATCTAAATATAGATATTAAAGACCTCTTTTATACCAATAAGTGTGCTTAACAATGGAGACAGGAAGGAATAAGGGAAGAAAATAACAAACAAACAGCCAACCAATATTTCATTTAAATCTGTGGAATGCTATGCAATTACTGAGAAGTGATTTACTTCCTATTATTTGGTCACTTTTAGAATAGGTGTGATATGATACTGAGAAAAATGTACGTTTTGTGAATATGGGGTTGTGAGTTCTGTAAATATTTATTAAATTTACTTGTTCCAGGTCTGTGTTCAAATCTTGGATGTCCTTGTTAATTTTCTGTCTCGTTGATCTGTCTAATATTGACAATGTAGTGTTAAAGTCTCCTGCTATTATTGTGCGGGAGTCTAAGTGTCTTTATAAGTCGTTGAAGACTTGGCTTATGTATCTGGGTGCCCCTGTGTTGGGTGCCTATTTATTTGAAATCGTTAGCTCTTCAGGTTACTTTGATCCTATTGCTGTTGTGTAGTGTCCTCTTTGTTTCTTTTAGTCTTTGTTGCTAATATAATCTATTTTATCAGGGACAAAAATTGCAACTCCTATTTTTTTTTTTTTTTCCTCCCTTAGGTTGGTGAATTTTCCTCCATCCCTTTGAGTCTTTATGTGTCCTTGGATATAAGATAGGTCTGAATACAGCGTACCGACGAGTTTTAGCTTTTTATTGTTTGTCTAACTGTATGTTTTGATTGGGGCATTTAATCCATTTAAATTTAGGATTAATATTGATATATGTGAGTTTAATACTATCATTTGATGCTAGCTGGCTGTTTAGCCCATTAGTTGATGTAGATTCTTCATTATGGTAATACTCTTTACCTTTTGGTAAGTTTTTGGGATAACTGATACTGGATGTTCCTTTTTGTGTGGACAGTGCTTCTTTCAGAAGTTGTTGTAAAGCAGGCCTGGTGGTGATGAAATCTCTGAGTTCTTGCTTGTTCACAAAAAAATTTATTGTTCCTTTGCTTGTGAAACTTAGTTTGGCTGGATATGAAATTCTGGGTTGAAAGTTCTTTTCTTTAAGGATGTTGAATATTAACCCCCACTCTCTTCTGGCTTGTAGGGTTTCTACTGAGAGATCTGCTGTGAGTCTGATAGGCTTCCCTTTATGGGTAACCTGACCTTTCTCTCTGGCTGCCCTTAGTATTTTCTCCTTTATTTCAAGCCGAGTAAATCTGAAGATTATGTGTCTTGGGGTTGCTCTTCTTGAGGCATATCTTTGTGGCATTCGCTGAATTGCCTGGAGTTGAGTGTTGTCGTACCTTACTAGGTTAGGAAAGTTTTCCTGGATAATATCTTGAAGAATATTTTCCAGCTTGGATTCATTCTCTTCGTCACATTCAGGTACACCTATTAAACGTAAATTAGTCTTTTCACATAGTCCCATATTTCTTGGAGGCTTTGCTCCTTCCTTTTTACCCTTTTTTCTCTAATCTTGTCTTCTAGTTTCATTTCATTAAGTTGGTCTTTGACCTCTGATATCCTTTCTTCTGCTTGATCAATTCGACTGTTAAAACTTGTGTATACTTCGCGGATTTCTTGTATTGTGTTTTTCAGCTCCATTAATTCATTTATATTCCTCTCGAAATTGTCTATTCTCATCAGCATTTCCTCAAACCTTTTTTCAAAGTTCTTAGTTTCTTTACATTGGGTTAGAACATGTTCTTTTAGCTCACAGAAGTTTCTTACCATCCACCTTCTGAAGCCTGATTCTGTGAGTTCATCACACTCGTTTTCCATTAGGCCTTGTTCTGTTGCTGATGAGGAACTGCCATCTGTAGAAGGAGAGACATTCTGATTTTGGGTGTTCTCAGTCTTTTTGCCCTGGTTTCTTCCCATCTTTGTAGATTTATCTACCTGTCTTCTTTGTAATTACTGACTTTCAAATTAGGTCTCTGAGTGGTTGTCCAGCTTGTTGATTCCCAGCGCCGGAATCTATGTAATTTTCACTGCGGTGACCCGCAACGCCGGCTGAAACAGCGGCGTTGAGATTCGTGGTGCTTTTCTGCCTGGGAGTCTCTGGTCTGGCTTTCCTCTTCAGTCCCTTTTTCAATCAGCTGAATGGGCGTCTCTGCCTTCCTGGAGCTCCAAACATCATCCAGAAGGACACCCAGTCCCATTTACTCCGCACCAAGAACCGCCACGCCAAGGCGCTGGCAAAACAGCTGTGTCAGCAAAAAGGGTCGTGCTGGCGACCCGTGGGGCTCCTCTGCTGGGAATCTCCTGGTCTGTGGGCAACAAAAATTCGTCTGGAAGTGTGGCGTCCGCTCGCTATCTGCACTTTCACTGAGAGCTGCAATCCTGAGCTGCTAGTAATCGGCCATCTTGGATCTCTCTCTCCCTTTTTAGCCTTCTTAAAGGGGATGGGCAGCCAGAGGAGGGGACCCTGTAACTGCTCTTGTCTTGTCCCTTTTTAGCCTTCTTAAAGGGGATGAGCGGCCAGAGGAGGGAACTCTGTAACTGCTCTTGTCTTGTCCCTTTTTAGCCTTCTTAAAGGGGATGAGTGGCCAGAGGAGGGGACTCTGTAACTGCTCTTGAGACTTGCTTTTCCAAATCCCAGTGGAAAATCGGTGTATTCTGCTCTCCTTTAGCCAAGCACCAGTATTCAAAGTTGGTATATTCACATTTTGGCAATGTTTCTATTTATGGTTAACATAGTGGTGAGTGAATTTGAAAATATAGGGAGCCCTGGAGGGATCTTTTCTTTCTTCTGGTAGAGACTAGCTGAAGTTAGGAGCTGCCTGGTTTGGGTAGAAGGGTTAGGACTCTGGATGCAGACGAATCTGGCTGTGAGCACCCACTCTGCTGCTTAGGACAGGACCACCTGTTGTTGGACCTGCCACGGATCTCAGTCACAGCATCTTCCACTGTGAGACCATGAAGGGGCATGCAGAGGAGTCTAAGAAGACTGACGTTGAGGACTTCATGTTACTTAATTGATACAGTGCTGTATTTAGGTGGAAAAGCCGAGACTTCAGCTTTGTGCAATATATCCATGTCACAGAATTACACTGGTACCCCAATCAAAAGGCCCCAGACTGGTGAATTTCCTAGGGGGCCAATTATTCTCTTTCAGATTGAAATATGTGGACCAGGTGCATATAATATACAGGCTCACATCTCAAATCCCAGCATGTTGGGAGGCTGAAGCAGGCAGATCATTTGAGGCCAGGAGTTCAAGACTATCCTGGCCAACATGGCGAAGTCCCATCTCTACTAAAAATTACAAAAAAATTAGCTGGATGTGGTGGCACATGCCTACAGTCCCAGCTACTCATGTGGCTGGGGCACGAGAATTGCTTGAACCCAGGAGGCGGAGGCTGCAGTGAGCTGAGATTACACCACTACACTTGAGCCTAGGCAATAGAGCAAGGCTCCATCTCAAAAAAAAATACACACACACACACACACACACACACACACACACACACACTGCTAAACACAGCCCAGTTGTGTAACATGTTTTAAAAATTAACTTTTGTTATTATTTTTTGAGACAGAGTCTTACTCTGTCACCCAGGCAGAGTTCAGTGGCATAATTACAGCTCACCACACCCTTGACCTCCTGAGCTCAGGTGACCCAGAATTCTTTATACTCAGCTCATTTTTTAAAACTTCATAATATATGCACAAAACACCCGCATATTAAGTGCTCAACTGGGTGGGTTTTGACAGTTGTACATGCCCCTGGAGCCACCACTCCAAATAAAACATGGAACTCTTTCATCATTCCAGAAGGCTTTCTTCACCTTCTCCCCTCTTTCTGATTTCCGTCACCTTAGGTAAATTTCTTTGTTAGGGAATAAATGGGGTTGTTGCCGGATGTGCTATTCTGTGTCTGGCTTCTTCGTAAAGCTCAGCATGGTGTGAGATTCATCCACATTTTTTCCTTTTGATTCCTGAGTAATGTTTATATATACATATCATGATTTATCCTTTGTCCTGTTGATGAAGATTTGGATTATTTCCCATTTTTGGCTATTGGGAATAAGATTGAACACTTCTTATAAGTCCGTTGTGGACCTGTGTTTTCATTTTTCTAGGGGAAATGTTTGGGAGTGGAGTACTGGATGTTGTGGGACGTGTGTCTGGCTTGAGAAGTTGCACTGTCTGACACGGACAGCGTGTGAGTGCTCCACCCCTCCTGCTCTCGCCCACGGGAATGTGAGATGCTATAAGCACTTATA
The DNA here is from genome assembly GCA_004027715.1 of Plecturocebus donacophilus. Taxonomy (NCBI): domain Eukaryota; kingdom Metazoa; phylum Chordata; class Mammalia; order Primates; family Pitheciidae; genus Plecturocebus; species Plecturocebus donacophilus. The sequence continues at coordinate 33,984 of PVKP010019340.1, read as the reverse complement.
TGGAGGTCTGATTTACGTAGTATAAGTTAATCCCTTTCAGTGTACAGTTTGATATGTTTGGACGGTCATACACAACTGTGTGACCGCCGCCACATTTGGGTGAATGCACTCTTTGGAAAGGTTTTTGCGTGCCCTTCTGGCCCTGGCACCATTGCTGGGGTTTTGATGACTGTGGGTTAGGTTGGTCTTTCTTAGAGCTTCTGTCAGTATATGAATCTAGCATGTGTCCTTGTGTTTGGTTTCTTTCACATGGTGTGGCTTTGTGATTCATCCATGTGCTTGTATGGATCAGCAGTTTGTCCCTTTGCTTGCTGAGTAGGATTTATATGGATGCACCGCAGTGTGTTTACCCATCTGTCACCTGGTGGGTGTTTGGGCCATTGCCAGCTTTTGATCATTGTGAATATAGCTGCTGTGGATATAGCTGTCCAGAGACCCTCTCCCTTCCCTGAGACCAAACCGCTCTTCTCTGTTGGGGTCAGGAAGGGACACCTAACTGCTTATTCAGCAAACTCCACCACTCTTTGAGATGGGGCCTCTTTATCTGCTTCTGGAGATAGGTTGGTTGCCAGCAGTTTCCAGGGCTTTGCAGAAGGGCTCTCTTGGTGCCAGCGGCTCCTCACTGCTGGCTGAGAGTGCCACTCTCTCGAATCTGCTCAATCATCATCCTCCACTTCAGCTTTCCAGGCTTCAACATGCTGTCTTCTCTTCCATTCTTGGTATGTTTTATGTCTTTTTTCTCTTAGTCTGCTTTATTTTCATGTCATTTTGTGTGGGGGAAAAAGCAAGTATGTGTGTTCGGCCTTCTCCCTTGACCCAGAGGGCTTTTTGCCGTAGAGTGCTTAGCCAGTCCTGTTTTGGGCAAGTTTGTCCTTTGTTTTTGCTGTAACAACACCATAATGAGCATGCTTACAGTTAAGTTTCAATGTGTATATATATTTCCATATGTATTGCTTTAAGGTGGACTTCTAGAAGTGGAATTATGGAATTCAAAGGCATATATGCGGCTGGGCATAATAGCTCATGCCTGTAATCCCAGCACTTTGGGAGGCTGAGGCAGATGGATCATGAGGTCATGAGATTGAGACCATCTTGGCTAACATAGTGAAACCCCATCTCTACTAAAAATGCCAAAGTTGGCCAGGCGTGGTGGTGCACACCTGTAGTCCCACCTACTTGGGAGACTTAGGCAGGAGAATCACTTGAACCTGGGAGGTGGAGGTTGTAGTGAGCTGAGATTGAGCCACTGCACTCCCTCCTGGTGACAGAAGGAGACTCCGTCTCAAAAACAAAAACAACAAAACAAGGCATATATACTTTTGATGCCAGATTTAGCTCCAGGAAGGCCATACCAATTTTAAATTCCAACAGGACAAGACAGTTTTTATTTCCTGTCCTTGTGTGAGCATTCCATCTGTAGAACGTTCTCCTTTGGTATTTTTTCCTCCTCCCGAACACCCTGCCACCACACACACGTGCAGGCACATATGCACACAAAGTAAGAAATGAAGTCAGATCTTAGTGGAAGAGAGTGGGGGCGGCAGTGGCAGCAGGTCTGGTGAGTTGTGTGGGACTGACACGCAGCCTGGCTCCTCCCTGCATGCGTCCTTCCCCTGTGCTTGGACCAGCTTGGGTGAGCTTAGGCCATTGTCTTGTTTGTTTCAGGTTACAGTCCTGGCACACCTTACAAAGTATCCTGTTCCCCCACTAGCGGGGCTGTGCCGCCATACTCCTCCTCCCCGAACCCCTACCAGACTGCCGTGTACCCTGTGCGAAGTGCCTACCCCCAGCAGAGCCCGTACGCACAGGTATGCTTGGCTGCACACTGCCATGGGGGAAGGGTTGATACCACCTGGGCCCTGGGACCCTGTAGCAATTGTCCCTCTTCTCTCCACAGCAAGGCACGTACTACACACAGCCGCTGTATGCAGCACCTCCCCACGTCATCCACCACACCACAGTGGTGCAGCCCAACGGCATGCCGGCAACAGTGTACCCTGCTCCCATCCCCGCTCCTAGAGGCAATGGGGTCACCATGGGCATGGTGGCTGGGACCACCATGGCCATGTCGGCAGGTAAGTTCTTGTTCCTCGGCATCTGTCCTATGGTGTTCCCTAGAGCTGGGAGAGGGGGAGTTCATGAATCCTCTGACCCTTCGCTCTAGGTTTTTATGGCTGTAGTTGTGTGGAAGGACAGAAAATTCTTTGGGGAAGAAACAGCAGATTGTCTTTTACTTTGCTTCCCTGAGTGACCTTTTCTGGAGCCCTCTGTAAATCTGATGGGCTCACTTTGTTGGTGAACTGAACCATTTGGCAATGTGGGATGTGCCCCAGACACCCCCGACCCCCATGACTGTGTAAAACTTTAGGGGAAGGAGGACACTTTGTGTGCCAGGGGTGGCTGGCCCTCTTTCCTTCCCTTGAGGGGAACTCGTCTTTGCAGGTCAGGTTGTCTCTATGGGGATGTTTTCATTTAGGAGAGCTGGTCTTCTGTTGATAGTAGGAACAGCTGCCTATAGAAATCCTTTGGCATTTATCTACCATACTTGACTTCCCAAGGCCTCCTCTAAGGAAAATAAACCATAGAGAGATGAGGCCCCTGGCTAGGGTGAGCACATCTCCACAGAAGCCCTGGGGGCTTGATCTGATGTCTAGGGATTGGGTGGCCACCCAATCCATATGACCACCCATATGGATTCACCACCTGGTCTGTGGGTGAATATGGCCACCTTTACGTCGTGTCCACACAAAAAGCATACTGTTCCCTCGTTTTTCTGGACTTCAGCGTAAGGAAATTATGCCAGAGAGAAAGGCATTCCAGGATATTATGTGTGCTTCAACCTAGACTGATTTGGTTTTCCCTGTACTTACCTGTCAAGGAACAGGAGACTGGGCATAGACAGAAACTGCTGGTTTGAAGCACAGGGAGGGTGGGCAGTGGGCACCAGGTTGGGTGTGGGCGCAGGGAGTGAAGGCCGCTGTGCTGGAGGTGTTGCTGGTCCATAAATGGACTCAGGTGGTTGCAGAGTTTCTGCAGTTGTAGGAAAAATAGATTTCTCTTAAAGAACTTAGAAGCTCATGTAGTTTAGAATCCTCATTTCTTCTTTTTTTTTAAATTTATTTTTAAATTTCTAATATATTTTTTGAGACAGGATCTCACCCTGTTGCCCAGGATGGAGTGCAGTGGCATGGTCTTGGCTCACTGCAACCTCTGCCTCCTGGGTTCAAGTGATTCTCCCACCTCAGCCTCCCCAGTAGCTGGAACTACAGGCAGGCGCCACCATGCCCGGCTAATTTTTTTGTATTTTTTGGTAGAGATGGGATTTCACCGTGTTGGCCAGGCTGATCTGAAACTCCTGACCTCAGGTCATCCACCTGCCTCTGCCTCCCAGAGCTCTAGGCTTACAGGTGTGAGTCACTGTTCCCAGCCTCTTGTTTATTTGTTTTTACCATCTTAACTTTTTTTTTTTTTTGAGACAGGGTCTTGCCGTGTTGCCCAGGCTTAAATGCAGTGGTGCGATCACGGTTCACTGTAGTTTGGAATTCCTGGGCTCAAGCCATCCTCCCCTCTTAGCCTCCTCTGTAAGCGTCTGCTACACCTGGCTAATTATAAAACTTTTTTTGTAGAGCTGGGATCTCACTATGTCGTAGCCCAGGTGCATCTCAAACTCCTGAGGTTAAGCTGTCCACCCACCCCAGCCTCCCAGAGTGTTGGGATTACAGGCGTGAGCCCCTGTGCCCAGCCCATCTTAACCGTTTTTAAGTATGGTTCAGTAGTGTTAAGTATAGTGTTAAGTATATTCACATTGTTGTGAAACAGAGCTCCAGAACTTCTTTATCCTGCAAATCTGAAACTCCTGTATTCATTAAATGCAAACTCCCCATTCTCTGTCTTCCCCAACTCCTGGCACCACCAGCCCCATTCTACTTACTTTCCATCTCTGAATTTGACTGCTCTGGGTACTTTATCTAAGTGGAATCATACAATATTTGTCTTTTAATGACTGGCTTATTTCTCTTAGCATTATATCCTCAAAGTTCATCTATACTGTAGCATGTTTCAGAATTTCTGTCCTTGTTAAGGCTGAATAATACTCATTTTTAAATTTTATAGTCTATCATCTGACATCTAAAAATTATTGAGTGTGCTTTATGAAAGGGACACACAAAAGGCTTTTACAAACATACTGTCTGTGGAAGCTTGCTGTATGGATACAACTTTTGGGTGTGGGAGATTATCTAATCAGAGTTCCAGCAGCGTCTGGGTCGAGACTATCCCTCTTCCTGTATACCTTCCTCCTTGCAAAGAGGCCAGGACTCTGTGTGACTGTGTGCGTGTCAGGCAATGTGGAGCCGTGCAGGAGGTCGGCCTCATGTCACGTGCCGCTCTTTCTTCCAGGTACCTTGCTGACTGCTCACTCTCCAACTCCTGTCGCCCCTCACCCGGTCACTGTGCCCACGTACCGGGCCCCAGGAACACCCACTTACAGCTATGTGCCCCCTCAGTGGTGATCACCTGCAAGCGTAAGTGACCAGTGAAGGCTGGGCCAGCCTTTGATGAATGAGCATTTACATGGGAGAGTGGCACATTTACCACATATTTAAATACTCAATGAGGAAAGTATGCCTGACCCTGGATCCAGAGGCAGTGCAGTGTTTAAATTTTTTGCTTTTATTGGGACACTACGGAGTAGAAGAAAGAAGGAACCATTGAATACCAGCCGTTGACACTGTCCGTCTTGAGCCTTACCTGGAATATGCTCTAACCTCACACCTGCCTGCTGCAGGAAATAGGGCTCCAGTGTAATTGGGGTTCTCTAGGAAGAAGGTGGGAACCAGGTCCAGCAGCATTGCCCATTGCTGCCCTTTCCGACCCTGGTGAACCTTGCCCTCCTTGAGATTTTGGAGTAGCAGTGCCAGAGAGCTCTGTGTGACTGTCTGTATTCCTTTCTGCAGATGTGAGGACGGAGCTGTGCAGTCACATCATTGGGGATTCCACAGCTGGTGCTGCAGGCCTTGCGCCTCCAACCAGGACTTTCTTCTTAATGCTCTCGACACTTAGCTAAACACGACTATATCCCGGCCCAGCAGGTCCCAGCGCCGTTAGTCTCCAGCTGACTCTGTGGGTTGGTCTTAAAGCAAATTCTGTTTTGTGGACTGCCTGGCAATTTTTTAGCTAACTGTAATGATAAAAAGGGAGTATTAACCTATTCTGAATTATATCTAGTTGAATGCATGTTTAAAAAAAACAAACACAAAAAGCTTGCTCAATCTACCTGCAGTGACTGATGCAAAACCATCATATGCAAAATCCAAAGGAATGGAAACGTATTTTACAACTTGTATCACTAATGCACTGTTGTAATGTATGCAAAGTCTTAAAGTTATAAGTGTTAAAGTGAATTTCTTCATAGAGCATCTGAAACATCTTAAGATGATTCTTCAACCTTTTGGGGTTGATGTGGGTTGCCAGTTAGGGATGTGGACTTTTTAGTTTTCAGTGACCTGTTTCTTTGGCACTGACTGTACTGGGAGGGAGTTGCAGGGTTTGGGAGAGAATAGGGAAGTCACAGCTGCTTGGGTGCAGCCAGTTAATGGGCATCCCTTTGACTTTAGGCTGGGTGGGGTCAGTGGAACAGGAACATGCTTGAAGCTCATCATGAAAGATTACAGTTGTGTGGCCAGCACAATTTGGAGCAAGGGGGTGGTTTATGTGTCAGCCAAGCAGTTTTTCTGCCATCTAAATTTTCGTTACAATTCTCTTACAGAGAGAGATGATGTTTTTGTATATCTTTATTGGAAAAGTCCTATGTAAAACTAAATTATTTTCCTGGGATGGAAGAAATGTGAGAGAGAAACAGCCGTGCTTGGAGGAGATATTATCTTCTGCTTTATTTAGTTTAGAAAATCATTCCATTTTTTTCCCCTGAGAAATGTTTGAATCAGCTGAAAACAGGTAGGCATTGCTGTTTTTCCCCTACAAAGAAGGGCAAAGGTTTCAGCTGTATGTTATGAAGAAAGTGGTATATTTAAGAATGATTAAAAAGGGAACAAAACTTTATTTAAAATTCCTCCTATTTCTTGTAGAAAGGCAGGGCCGTGACTGTGTCTGGAAACGTAGAAACCTATAGTTGCTCCTGGAATCACCCACCTGATGGTGGTGACTTGTCCACTGAGGCCAGCTGGAGGGGATGCTTAGAGATGGGGCAAGGGGGAGGCCAGTATCTGTTGTCTGGGAGCCTGTCCTGCCATCTCTCTTGGAGCTGAAGGCACTTGGCACAAAGTGAGCAGAGAGGGCCAAGCAGCGCTGGGGTGCGTTTGCTGGCAGGGTTTATTGTGGGAGAGGAATTTGAGTTTAGAATCTGGATGTTGTACATAAGAAGTCAAGAGGCTTCCCCTGCCACACCTGCAAATATGCCTGCCTGCCCTGTATCGATGAGAGTGCGTGTCTGTTCTCAGTGAGGGTCAGAGTGGGGGTGGGGGGGCGTGAGGCCTGTGGGCAGGAACATGCATCTTCTTCCCAGCGCAGTGTTTTGAGTGCTGTGGGCTCTGGTGGGAGGGGGCTCTGTTCCTTTTCTTTCGCTGGCAGCTGGGTCAGGGCAGTGATGCCCGGTGAGGATGCCCACTAGCATTCTGCCCCAGTTGGGGGAGGGGGTGGGCACCTGACCACTGAGCCTTTGGTAACCTTATTTTTTTATAGTAAGTACTCCTCATAATTTTCTTTTTCACATCTTATTTTATAAGAAGTTTAGGAATATTTTTGCATGGATCATTGTAAACAGCAGATTCTTTATTCCTGATGTCTATTAACATAGAATGTTTACTGATAAGTACTTTAAAATGCTTCATGAGCACTTAACCCATCTTAGTGTCTATGTGTCGGGGCAGACATTTACTGCAGGCACACAGTTTGTGCCCCTTTCTTCAAGTCTCTGTGGGTAATTCCATCTGTTTGGTGGATGGTTGGCAGGATCAATAGGTTCTGAAGGTTCCAGGGGTTCAGCTGACCAAGTAGCAGAGAAGTCTTTTTTCCTAATTGAGTGTTAGTAGATTAGGATAAAATCTCACGATTTTAGTGTATGCTTTTAAGAAGCCCCACACAACAAAAATGGAAATACATACATGCACAACTGCCTGTAAGGGCTGGAGCCTTGGGGTTCAGGAGGAAGTCAGAAGTTACAGGCATTTCTTCCGGCTTGCTTGGGACTTAGCACACACAGGATGATTGTTTTTACAAGCGCCTAATTGGTGTTTAAAGAGTAGGCTGCACCCTCTCCTGCCATATACATCAGCTTCATAAACACTTTCTTTCCTCCCTATAATTTAACCTTTTTTCCCTTTTATGAAGTTGAGTTGAGAGACTTTATGAAATAAGTTTGCATTGCACATCTGTGCAGAAATCTTCCTGACTTTGAAACTATCAGATATGAAAGGTAGATAGCAGCTAAGAATCTGATCTTGGGGAATAGTCACAAAACTGTCATAGGTTGTAATTTTACCAACAATTGCTTCTAGTAAAATTAAAATTAATTAAGGAATAGAACTTGGGTCAAAATTCTGTTACAAAGCTGCATGATTTGTCCCTAAGCATATGGTGGAGCATTCTGAGAAATGTGCTGTTTGTGTGTTTGACATTCCTAATTTGGAAGTCCTTCAGCTGAATTACTGTTCTTTTAGAAGTTGAGACAGGCAAGCGAAGGACCTAGTTCCTGTAAACATGGACGTCGTGATGGATACTTCAAAGATGTTTGTTCTACACTTTCTCCCCTGAGGCCTGGGAGGTGTGTTCCATCATGTGTGTTGCTGCTGCAGTTTCTCTGCTTATGGAAGTCTTGTTTGGGTCTGTGCTGGGGGCTCAGTGTTTAGTGTGAGCCAGTGATCCATGAGCTTGCTGCTCTGTGAAGGCTAGAGTCAGGGCCAGTCATGGTAATAGGCATGAAGGCACTTCCAGAACCTTTTATGTCTCTTGTGAGCCATCTGTTAAGAACATTCTTCTTGGTGTGGTTAGTAGGCCTACCCATCGCTATTCTGGGAAACTGTTTGTTGAGTGCTATGCAAATATGTTCACAGGAGATGGGGGTGATCCTGAGCCTTGGGCTGGGTGCCTGGTCAATGAGTGTCCTGCTTTTTCCCAGCTGGGCATACATTTCCTTGCTCCTTCTGGTGGCATCATCTAGCTGTGATGAATGCAATCTAGGAAATAATTTGCATGTGTCTTGGGGACACGTCAGTAACAAGAGGAAGTACATTATTGTAGCAACTTGGAATGTACTAATACCTCTCAGTGTTGTGCCTCGTAAGGTGTGTAAGGTATCTGTGAGTGTGCCAGTGAGTGGTGGTGAAAGATCAACACGTACCAGCTATGGAAGTATTGGTATCTGATTTAAAAAGGAGACCAAGACTTGGCTTGTCCTTTTTAAACATTTGAGAACAGTATTACTCTGAACAGTTGGGCCACCCTCACCTCATCCACAGCTCGCCAGTTTGGCCATTGCCCAGACGGGACAAGACCTGCAGTGGGTGCAGCTGCAGGTGGCAGGGGTGTGGCTTGAGGTGGGTAGCAGCGTCTGGTCCTTCTCTCTGGTGCTTTCTGAGAGGGTCTCTAAAGCAGTGTGTGGTTGGCTTAGGGGAGGGCAGAGTGCATATTTCTCCCCTCTAGCACTTCTGCATTTGTGGGTCTTACTTCTGTCTGGGCTTTCTGAAGGGCAGCGGCCTGTTGAGTATACTGCAGAGGACACACTCTTACTGGTAGGTCCTGAGGGCTCCAGGGGCTCCACTGACCAACTAACAGAAGTGGGGTGTGTGTGGCCTTTTTGGGTAGGAAGCTGCATGTTTCAGAATGTTTGTCTCTTTTTCCTACTTCCCATTATTTGAAGAATAGCCTGTGGGGATAGCCTTGTTTTGGTCCACAGAACTAAAGGGAAGTCACTTGGGAAGGGGAGACAGAGGAGGTGCGGCATCTGTGTAGGGAACCTGGGCCTGCAGAAGGATGGTGTGCTCCGAGGACTGGCATGACAGGTGCCTCCTCACCGCAGGCTGTGCCGTGGGGCCCTGTGCAGACAGTGGGCTAGACTAGCTGGGCCAGCTGCCTGTGCCCTTGGCAGGGTTGCTGTGCCGGCCACACGGGAGGCCCCAGAGAGCCTCATGGATTGTGACTAAAGAAGAAACAGTTCCTTTTTGTTTTTTAAAATAATTTTTAAATACAGTTTTTTACACCGTTCTCTTGGTACTTTTTTTAAGCTAAGTCAGCATTGTCTTCCAGTGTTAAAGGCATCCCTCACCTCTGCATTGAACTTAATGTATCCACGCCAAGGAATGGAATTTCCATCCTGAGCCAGTTCAATTAGGTGTCAGTTCATATTATTTTCATTTTTTATGCAATCTGATGAGTAGATGAGCTCAGATTTAAAAATCTCAAAAGCACGTTTATTGTAACAAGAATTGTTATGTATTAATACTGCAGTTTTCAATAAAGATTGACTTGTGTTGCATATTGTGGTTTTCTTGATTTCTCCATGTGCGTTTTGTCTAGAGGTAGCATGGCCTGCCTGGGAGTTGCTGGAGCTTCTCTCAAGTTAGGAGATTGCCAGGGGTTTTGAGAAGAAGACCACCATGGCTTCCAGCCCCAGTGACCGTGGCAGTGCTGAAGAGTGTGGTGGAGGCAGCAGGTTGCAGGGGACTGTTTACCCAAGTGGGACAGGGAGGGAAGCGGCCCCGTGCTCCCCTCTGGCTTCTGTGGCCAGGGTCCTCCTGGGAAGACACATTCTTCCTCATTTCACCAAGAATGCTGAGCCCCAGAAACATGGCCGACTACTCACCCACCAAACTCATGTGGGCCAGCTCCAGTTAAACACAGGGAGGCAGTGGACTTCTGTGGGTGGAGTGCCAGGGAGGGCAGAGCCACCTGTATTCCCCACCAGCGTGGCCTGGTTCTTCCCTCCTTCCCCTCGGCCGCCAGCCCCACCTTAGCCTGTCTCCACCGAAGCCCAGAGGGCATGAGCTGCCACAGGTGAGCCCCTGCCCCACTTTTAGAGGCTGCTGGGCTCGTTCCTCCTTTTTAGGGAAAGGCCTAGGGTAGTGATGCTTAGCAGCCACCGGAAAATACACGCACACCGAGAGAAAACTGGCTAGCAGCCAGGTTACTTTTCATAAATTTCTTTATGAAATTAAATGTAGTTTCTGGCTTGGAGAAGGAATAGTGCAAGATTGACTGTCCATGCTGCTGAATCCTGTGGACCCCACACCAGCTCGCCAGGCCCTGGCTCTGCTCCTGGCGCCCCTTGGGGGGACGAGGCACCCTCTCCACATACTCGCCGCCTGGGCTGTGAGTCAGTCCTGCATGCTGAGCCACAGAATTCAGTCCTTATGGCTTCTCAGGCTCATGAGGGTAAGGCAATCTTCTGTGTCACTAACAAGAATCAATTCTTTTTCTCCATTGGTAGAAAAACAAGATGACAAAATCCAAACAAAACCAGGAATGATGTGGTTCTGGAGCCACCGCAAAGCCACAGTCAGACTGGCCACACAGCCCGATGGGGAGTGTGCAGCCAACTGCGTTGTTTTGTCCTGTCCATTACACACACACACACACACACAAGTGAAGAGGGTCTCCGGCAGCCAGGTGTCTAGAGGGGCTGGGAGGCGAAGGGCAGGTCTGGGCCCAACACAAGGGTATAGAATTTCTGGTTCCTGCCCTCCCAAGTGGCAAGCTGCCTGGCATCACTGGCCAGGCTGGGGACTTGGAGAACTAGAGGGCAGAGGGGCACATGGCCTGGCATTGCAGGCTGTAGAAAGCCAGAGAGTCCTGCCCAGAGGAGACGAGAAGAGGGAGGATTAGGTTTCCAGACAAGAGGGTCCTGGGCAGGCAGTGCCTTCTCAGCCAGGCTTGGGCTGAGCTGCAGTTTCCCGCTCCAGCAATGACGCCCTCCACAGGTTCACAGGGCGGACGGGGCCCAAGCTGCAAGGGGGCATTGGCGTGCGGGGTCTGCTCCCTTGCTCTTCTCTTCACAACAGGAGCAGGGAAAAAAGACAACAGGAGTACAGACCTGGCACGTCCTGGTGGCACAAGCAACTCCTCAGCCCAGCCCCACTCACTTCCAGGCAGAGGAAGGCCAGGCAGAGTGGGCCTGGCGGGAGAAAAACTCAGGACCTCTGGCAGGAAGGCCCGGCAGGTCCCGTCAGGCAGGCACCAGTTCACTTGCGGAAGGGTGCCAGCCGGCTGATGCTGTGCCAGAAGGTGGATGGCTTCCGCCTGGGCTCTGCCAGCACCAGGACCTGCTGCTGGGGCCGGCTGCTGGGCAGAGCTGGGTACTTCTGGCGTGTCAGGTAGCAGGGCCGGCCAACGGCTGAACAGAGACAGCAGGGGGTCATGGGTGCTTAGGGCAGAGTGCCACCCCAGCTGTTGAGGGCAGGATGGGGCCCGTCCCAGGGTTCTGCTTCAGAGCTGCCATAGGAGGCAGTTTTGCCACATGGGATTTGCTCCTGGAGAGCTGACCACATCCACAGGCCTCTGGCCTGGGCCTGGCTGCCTGCAGCACCCTGAAGAGGGCATGGCCTGTGCAAGGGCATGTGATGTTTCAGGAGCATGGCTCTCTAGAAATGGGGAGATCAGCTCCATCCCCACCCCACCCTGGATGCCTGTCAGGAAGGGGTCCTGGGAAAACAAGCATTGTCACTGATGGCCCTGATCTGCGAGAGCTGAGGTGTTGAGAGTTAAGAATGTCAACCATATACTGACCCAAGCTTCACCAGTGGCCCCTTATCACCAGCCTTTGGGAACAAACAGCTGCAAAGCGCAGTGGGCCCCCCTCAGGCCCAGTGGCTAGCTGGCTTGGCTTTCTGGGTCAGAGAAGGGAATGTGAGCAGGCAAGGGCCGGGCCAAGGAGGTGGGGCTGCCGTCCGCCTACCTTTGGGTTTCCCTGTGACCTGCTGCTTGCTGGCGTTCAGCATGGCCTGCTTCCTCTGCAGTTCCGTGATGGAGAAGCCTGAGGGAGGGGCACAGGTGAGGCTACTGCCCCATTCCTCCTCATCTGGCACCTCTGGCCCCAGGTGCAGTTCTCTGCACACCTGCACCTTCCTGGTACCCGGCGTCTCATCATATCCTGGGGACTCAGTGCTGGCCAGGGCAGGGACTGTTCCCCATTCTGCATAGTCAGCCTGCCTTGGCCAACCAGGGCAGAGGGCATACTCTGGTACCTGGCGGAAAACCAAGATCCCCGGTGCTTCCTCTGCCTGCCCATCTCTCACCTTCACTCAGTGTCTGATGTCTTTTCCACTGCACTAGAGGCTCCTTCCCAAACCAAGCGCTGACCTGGTCGCTGCAATGGGTAAAGTGGGGGCCCCGTGGACAGGAGGGAAGGGATGGGGGAGACGTCTGCATGCATGGGGCCAGGGAGGCTTCTGAAGCCAGAACCACAGCCCAGTCTGTATGCTCTCCCAGGGCTTCTGCTGACTAGAAAAGGCCCCGCCACCCTAGGTCCCAGCAACCCAAGGTACTGAGCAGAGGGCCCCGTCCTATGGAGTGTGTGCACATGTGTGCATGGGTAGTGAAGCAACTCCCCAGAAGTCAGTAGACCCACGCCTTGGGGTTGAACTCTGAGGAACTGTATCATGGGATAGTCAAGTAACCCTGCCATTGAGGTGATGAAGGCAAAGCCTTATGCTCACAACTGGGACCTAGAGGTACCTGGAGCCTCGCTACCCTCTGCAGCCTGAGAGGCCGAGTGGCGCTGTCTTGACTGCCAGGCAGCCAGTCAGGCGGGAGCGCCGTGTGGGCCCTGGGGGCCGGGGGGTCTCGCACCTGTCTCCTGGTCCAGCCGCACCTGCTCCCGCTCCCTGGCAAAGGCCTTGAGCCAGCGCTGCTTCTGCTCGGGCTTCCTGGTGCACAGCAGGTGGCTGTCCCCTGTGATGCCACAGTGCAGCCGGAAGGCGTTCTTGATGCTCACATGGAGGTCTCTGTCCTTCCCGTCCTCCAGGTCCACCACCTCCAGGCCGTCCATGTCCAGCCGGCCCTTGTAGTACAGCACGTCCCGGCGGAGCAGGTCCTGCCAGATGCTGTCCTCAGCCCTGGCTGCCGAACCGCTCCCCTGACCACTTCCTGGCTGCCCCCACCTCCTCTCCCCAGCCACAGGAGGGGCTGCTGGTGGTGCCTCCACCTCCCCCTCAGACAGGGAGATCCTGAGGGCAGAGCAGGCCTGCTGCGGCCCCCAGCTGTGCTGAGCCGAGTGGAGAGGCCTTGCTCCTTTAATGCACAGCTACTGACTAGCCCGGGGCTGGCCTTGTCTTCGAGGTGGGGAGACTAAGACAGTGGCCCACGCCACACAGAAGAGCACCCGTGGACAAGGAGGGCTTCATGGACACAAGGCCACGAGGCCATTTTTTGAAAGAGGAGCAGAAGCTGGCAGCGTAGAGGAAGCTGGGAGGTGGCTAGTGCAGGGGACTCGGGTTGGAGAGAGGGCATGTGGAGGTCGGCAGGGAGAGAAGAGGTAGCTTGAGGAGCAAGCAGCCGTCAGGTCAGGAAAGACTGTGCTCTCGACAGCACCTGGCCTGGTCAGCCTGTGAAAGCCGCCCGCTGTTCCTGGGTCACCAGACTCACGGGTGGCAGAGAGCCACCCCATCCCAGGCCCAAGGGTCTAGCCAGGCTCCCCGTGTCTGGTCTGGCTGGCACCTGTCTTCTGGGCAGCTGCTCCCATCCCTCAGCTCCCCTCCCTCCACTTGCTCCACTTGGGCCAGCAGGGCAGAGCAGCTCTGGTACCTTCTTACAGAAGATGAGCTGGTGGTCAAAGAGAAAGAACATTCTCTGCTGGCTCTTGGCTTGAGGCTGTGTAACTCGAGTCAGCTCCCCCGAGTAGATGAGTTCTGAGCTCCTGACCAAGAGATCTTCCCCCTGGGAAGACCCCAAGGAGAACCATGAGCCTAGTATACCCCACCTTGGGCTCCAGTTCCTGCCCCCATCATGGGTGGGGGACCTCCCCCTGGCCAGGCCACAGTGGGAGGGGGAGGAAGAGTTGGCTATCCTTGCAAAACAGGTGTCCCCATCACCAGCGGCCTTTGGTGGCTCTTGAGCCCTGGAAGTGTGACTAACCCATATTAGATGTGATGTCAGTGTAGGATACATATTGATTTTGAAGACTTCGTATGAAATAATGTAAAATATTTCATTAATGATATTTTAGTTGATTACAAGTTGAAATGCTATTTTGGAGTTAAATGAAACATTAAAATTAAATTCACTTGCTTCTTTTTTCCCTTTTTAAAGATGGCTACTACGTATTATACGATTCCGTTATGTGGCTCACATGCTAGTTTGATCAGACAGTGCTGCCCTAGAGAAGGATTAGATCTGGCTGGGATTCACGTCCGAGGCCAACCTTTGAGTGCTCTAAGGAGGCCCTCTTCCCAGCTAAATGCATTGAGTACCTGAAGCTCCATCATCTGCCCTTGGGCTTCACACTTTTAGACTAAGCTCTGCCCTGGTCTGGTTCCTCTTTGAAAATGCAAACCCCAGCCGGGAGTGGTTGGCAGCGGGCCATTTTGGGTAAGTAAATCTGGAGGGCCCTGAGCCAGGGCTGGGCCTCGAAAATGACTGCCCATATTGCTCAGCCCTACCCCAGGGCTTCTGATTCAGTGTCCAGGGTGGGGCCCCGGAATCTGCATTTTCATAATGTTCTGTGACTGATACTGATTGAGTTCCAGGTCATTTCTCTCCCTATCAGGGAGAACATGATGGTGGAGCACATGGTGGGGGCAGCACCCATGTGGGTAGGGAGCCCTTGGGAGCAGATAAGGAGGTGACGGATTGGCAGATGCAAGTGGGGGTGGGGGTGGAGGGGGACAGGAACATTGTCATTAGTTCTAAGTCAAGATTGGCAGATGCAAGGGGCACGCACAAGTGAGACAGAACCAGGAGGCTCTGACGGGTGGCAATGCATTTTTGGTCATGCTGTGTTGGGCCTGCAGCCTTCTGTTAGGAGTCCCAGAAATGAACTACAACGGGGATCTGGCCTGTCCCCTGAAGGCAGAGGGACAGAACACTTCTGGGGAACACACTTCCCCGGTTTACGGCTTCCTCTGGGCTGGCTGGCCGCTTGTGGGAGGAGTCTCATAGAAAAGAGGCCACCAGGTGCCAAAGCCTGTGAGGAAAGGCAGCACTGAAGGTCCGGAGCCCACGTGGGGACGGGCTTTCCCACCATGAGCATCTGTTGCTAGCTCCCAGGAGTGCAGCTCCCTGCTTCAGCTCCCTTCTAGATTTTTCAGAGGCAAGCATGATTTTAAAGCAAGGGGCCAAGACCTCGTGGAGTTTTCTGGCCCCGGGCCCTCACCTCCCAGTCCTCGATGGAGCTCTGCCACTGAGCAATCTTGTCAATGTTTTCAAGTCTCCGCTTCCGCTCATTGATGAGCTGGGCCACGTTCTTCATGGCATGCAAGGCAGCTTCAACGTCCTTGAAGTCCCTGGGGCAGAACAGAGACGGAAGGCTGCTGCAGGCTGGAGACAGAGAAAGGATGAGGATCCCTGCAGCCCCCATGTGTGGAGCTGCTTTCCTCTGACCAAATCCTCACTGTCAGATGCACAGCCCCTCTCTTCTCCATAATGGCAGGCAGAGAGCAGAGCTTAATATCCAGGTGGTATCCTCCTCCCCTCTTGCAAGGAGAGCTCATCAGAGCAGAGCTAGTTTTCTGTGTGTTGCCCTGGGGCCTGCAGCAGTGCCCAGCATACTGCTGATGTTTAAACTGGTTGACTGGAGGCATGCAGACGCGTGGGCTGCCTCCCTGCCTCAGTGCCCTCCTACCTGTGCTGGGGGTGCGTGTATTTGAGCAGCTCGGCCAGCTGCAGAGGGTACTTGCAGATCTTCTGCACCGGAGTCAGCAGGAAGCCATCCAGGGAGATGTCAATCATTTTCTGCAGCAGCCGGCAGGCCTCGAAGAAGTACACGTACTTGCTGAGCTTGGTGAGCCGGGAGAGCTCCACGCAGGCGTTGGGGTGGTTATTGCAGTACTCGGAGTAGATCTGGAAGTCGGCTTGCTGAGGGGCACAGCTGGAGGTTAGCAGAGCCTCTCTGCTGCTCCCCCAGGCAATCCAGCTGCATGTCTGGGAAGGGCAAGAGCCTCTACATTTCCTTCAGGAGCTGGGCTTGGGGTTGGGGGGGACCCAGACTCTGTGTACCTATTTCCCTGTGCCACAAGCTACTTAAAGTCACACCCGAGGTGGGAATGGTGAGAATATGGGCAGGTGTCCTGGCCACACGTTGGCCTTCTGGGTAGAATCCATGATAACAAGGACCGGCTAACAAAGCCAAAAGCAGCGGCGGTGGTGGAGGGGTGGGTGGGACAGGTGTCCTCCGCTCTCACCCTTGCTCGACTGCCCAAGAGGGCCAAAGCAAGGCCCTTCTCTACCAGGTGAGGTTGGGAGGGGTCCACTTAGAGCGGCCCAGTGAACCTTGGTAAATGCCAGCCGGCATCTGCTGCGTAAGCAAGCTGTAAATTCTTCCTGCGTGAGAAACCCCAGAGCCCACTCTGAACAGCCCCTGGGGTGCTCAGCAGGCCTCTGCTCTCCTCTCTGTCAAAGCAAGTCCGTCCCCGGGGGGCGCCCCAGCCCTCTGCTCCTAAAAGCGTTCCCCGACTTGGTTTCCCAACCAGAAGCAAAGACCCTCCTAAAACTGTCCTGAAAGGTGCGGGCGGCCGGGCAGATAGAGGCCTGGAGCTGGGACCCAAGCGTGTGGAAGGTTTTGGGAGCAACCACCCGCTGTCCATGCTTGCACCTCTGTGAGCGCGGCGCCCGGGGGGCGGCGGAGGCGGGGGCGGGATGTGCGGGGCGGGGGCCGCGCTGGGGGCGGGCGCTCACATGCTCCAGGAAGCAGGCGCCCAGCTCGCTCAGGTGCGGGCGCTCGCGGTTGAACCTCTGCTCCAGGGCCTTCACGAAGGCCTTCTGGCAGCGGTAGATG
This sequence comes from Plecturocebus donacophilus, assembly GCA_004027715.1. NCBI lineage: Eukaryota > Metazoa > Chordata > Mammalia > Primates > Pitheciidae > Plecturocebus > Plecturocebus donacophilus. The sequence continues at coordinate 17,045 of PVKP010019340.1, read as the reverse complement.
TCCTCGATGTTCCCGAAGATGGTGCGCAGCTGCTCCTCGCTGAACATGTCTGCGCGCTTGCGGCACTGTCGGACGTAGCCCTGCGGGCGGACACGGTCAGGCCTCCCCCGTCCCGGTCCCCTGCGACCCCTACCCCCTGCCGGGCCTCACCTCGCAGATGTCGCGCAGGTGCTTGATGTAGTCCCGCTCGGTGCTGAGGATCTCGTTGATGACGTTGGTCCGCATCTGGTCCTTGCTGCTCTGCGCCTCCGCCCCGCCGTCCTCTGCCCCGCGGTCCCCGGCCCGAGGGGCCTCGTCGTCCGCGGGCTCGTCCTGGTTCACCCGCAGCTGCAGGCCATGCGTGGCCGGTCAGTGCCCCGCATCCCTCGGAGCAGCGCTCTGCGCCCTGCGCCATAGCGGCGGGAACCGGGTCTCCGAGGCCCCGCAAGGTGCACCGGGCGTGAAGCGGAGGGCTGGCCGGCCACCTCCCGCGATCACGCCACCCGCCCAAGTCCTGGACCGAGAGATGGCGGCTCCGACGCCCGCAGCCGCTGTCAGTGTGATCCGAACACCACCCTGCCCTCCTTCCTAGACCCGCTTGTGCCGGGCACAGAGCCTGCAGCGCTCGCCGCAGTTCCTGAACCAGTGCCTGCTCCTGCCGGCCCCCGTGGCTGAAGCAGGGGGATGGGTGGCGCACTCCACTGGCTCTCTAACTTATAACTCGGGGAAAGGCTTAGGGTGCGGAGTACAGTTTCCTAGGGGACCTGGGACAGGAGGAGCATCTGAACACCAGGACCTGAGACCTCCCGGTGGATGGCCCTCAGTTTGGACGCCCTCAGCCAGGCCTTTTGGAGACTACACCTGGATTCCTTCCTTGAAGACCAGAGACCCCCTTCGATGGAATCCAGGACCCCTCTCTGGGATCTCCAGGGCTAATAACTTTTCCGTGCCTCAACTTCCTCAGGTGTAAGTCATGGTTCCCACTCCAGAGGCTGTGTGTGAGATGAACAGTCCCTGATCTGTGCTCTTCAGGGCTTGGGAAATGTCTAGAGCCTGGAGCTGTAGGGCTATCACAGAGGGCAGCCTAGTGTCTGCACACACTCGTTTCTGAACTGCTCTCCTTTCTGGCCCCTGAGGGCTGGCCAGAAAAGGGTTGGGAGCAGAAGTAGTGACTCTCCAGGAGGAGGAAGGCTGTGACACTGCGCCCCAACACCACCACCCAGCACTCTACTCCTAGAGCACTCCCAGCACCTCGGATACCAGAGCTGTTCTGGGCTTGGATTGCTCTGCAAAACCAGGTAGCTCTTCATGGGCCCAATGGGGGAGAAGCCCGGGCTGGAACCATACCCGAACGAAGCTGGCTGGAAACCAGCCCTCGCCGTCAGCGACCCGGCCCCACCACCACTCTCTGTTGGTGGCATCCATCACTTCGATGACGTCCCCAGCCTTGAAGCCCAGCTCCTGGTCGTCCATGGTGACATGGTCCCAGAGTGCTTCAGCGCAGACCACACTGCCATCGTTGATGAGCTGCGGAGAGAGCCACAGGTAGGCAGGTTGGTGGGGGAGGCTGCCTGGGCCTGCCTGCCCTCTGTCCCCACCTCTCAACAGCCCTGGGAAGAGGGGATCCTGACTCCTTCACAGAGGAGCTGACAAGCCTGCCTCTGGCAGGAGCAGGGCTTTCCTGGGGCAGGGGCTGTGTTCTGGGCATTTCTAGATTATCAAGGCTCAGTGACGGAGCCAGAGATGCACTGACCACAGCATCTAATCTTGTCACTGGGACTACCAACTGCCCCATTAGGCTTTCCCAACCCAGCATTCCTGGGGGCTGCAAAGCTGCTGGAGCTGCAAGGCTGCAGGAGAAAGGGGGCTGGTGCCCTCCCGTGGGCTTCTTGTGGATGAGCATTGCCTGTGAGGTCAGCCACCAACCACAATGCCCCTTCATCCAGGTCGACAGTGCCCTGCCATTGCAGTGGCTGCAGCTTGTTTGCTGTGTGTTTTGTTCAACACTTGCAGAACCAGCCTCATGGCACCCCTGCTCCCACCCTAGAGATGCCAGCACCAGCTGAGCAAATGCCCCTTCTCAGAGCTCTAGATCCCAAGCTCTGGGATCCTGTTTGAGTTATTCCAACCTATTCCCTTTATTTCCCAAGTTCTAGAAGTAGGAACGTCTTGCCACTGCTACCTCTGTGATAAGCACTTCGGGACTGCTCTTCTGCAGTGTTACCCACTCAACCGCGTTATACCGAGCCGACCATTCTTCACATGCTTCCCTCTGCTCAAATAACTGGCGTGGTGCCTTTCTCCAGAGTGGCGTGGACTGAGACGCTGGGAGCCACGCTCCCCTACCCCTCCCAGGCAGCCCGCACATGCAGCGCTGCTTTTGGCTGACTCCTGTTTTCCCCTAACATGAGACCTGTTTCTGCTCCCTGAATGTGAGCAGCTCCAGGGACTTAGGGCAGGAGAGGAGGGGTGGGCCAGAGCTGCACAGGAGGTGAAGTCCGTGCCCCTCCCTGCTGGAACCAGGTGTTGGCACTGGCTGTCACAGAGATGGGCCTGGCTGGGCAGTCAAGGATGAGAGTGTCACAAATAGGCCCTCTTCACTGACCACGCCTCCTCTGAGCTTCTGCTATCCCAGGTGAGCCCTCCCTTCACTTCACTGGGTGCTCCCAGAGCACTGTATGAATCCTCACCTCAACATGGAAACCAAGAGTGGAGCCAGTCCTGTGTTCCAGCCGCTGCCCAAGAGGCCTCTGCCTGCATGGGCAGGGTGAGGGCTGGGGCTGGCCACTGGAGCGCTGGAGCTCCAGAGCCTGCTCAGGATGGTGCTTTCCTCCAGGGATCCTGAGCAAGCAAGTTCAGGGAAGGACAGACCCCCTCTTTCCTGGGGGGCAAAACCTGCTCCAATCCTGATGAAAGCTGTCCCCAGAGTGGTCCATGAGCCTGTGGGCTCAGGCACGCTCACAGAGTGGCAGCCACCTGGGGGCTGCAGACCTCCAGAGGCCCTATGGGTCCCAGGCACAGATCCCTGGGTTATTCCTGGGGGCAGCAGGTCTCCACAGGAGGCCACTGCTCTCACTCCCAGCCACAAAGACCTTCTGTGGGTGGCCTCCAGGATCGTGACCTGCTGCTGTCACTCAGATGGGATGAGACAGGAGAGCTCAGGAGACCATGTGGGAGGAGCTCGCCTGCCATGGTGGGGAGCTAGCTCACCCTGCTGAGGCGCTGAAGGACTAGGCTCCGGTGAAAGAAGGAAGCAGACACGGTGGCCAGGGGAAGCCAGTGAGACTGTGAGCCGTAGGTGACATGCCCTGGGGTGTGTGACACAGGCTGTGGGAAAGTGACCAGACACACTCAGCAGGGCTCACTTTCCCACCGCTTCCCTTCTCAGGACATTCCTGCCTGCCATTAACCAGGTGAGGTGTCACCCTCTGTCCCTAGATTCCCTTAATGAGCCCTGAGCAAAAGCCTGGTGCCCCCTTCCTTTATACTGCCCATCCTTGCAGGCAGGGCTGGGTCCTGCAGAGGTGGCCTCCCACAAAGCTACTGGGGAAGGTCTCCAGGTGCCGGGCAAGAGGAGGGCTTCACAGAGAGACCGGCTTCTAGGCACCATGAGTGACAAGCGCCCACACCTGTCCTGCCAGTCACCTGGAAGACCTTGGGGGAGGTGGGGAGGTGTTAATTCCCTTTGTCGTACCCTTGTGCCAGACGGAGCCTGGCAGAGGGACACGTGCCCTGAGCAAGCTCTCAGATCACCTGTGCCTCCCACCAATGTAAGGATGTCAGCCTGGTGGCAGAGGTCTTCAGTGGCAGAGGTCCTGCATAGACTCAGACTCAGGAAGTACTCTAATGAGTTACAGGGAATGTGAACTATTTATGTTGTCACCGAGACAAAATGTGGCTCTGTGACATCAGAGTCATGCTCCACCTCTGATGCTGTTGGGCTGGGTGCCTTTCTGAACAGAGGCCCTTTTTGGTGCTTGTAGGCATAGCTGCACCTGAGCCAAGACACAAGCCAGGCAGGCAGGCCCCCAGGCAAGGAGTCCAGGCTGCGGCTGCCTCTCCACCTGCAGGGAGCAGAGAAGCAGAGACTGGCTCTGAGACACAGGGTGGCTGTGAAACTGGCTGTTCTATTGTGGGGGAGGGTCCCAATGGAGGGGCACGTTTAAGACTAAGACAGCCCAGGGCGGGGAGCGGGATACCCTCCTGTGCCTCCGAGGTTCTGACAGGCTGCCGAAGGGCAATGCTGCCAGGCGCTGCCTCCAGCTGCTCCCTGTGACTGCCACTGCCCTCCCTATCCTGCCCACCTACCAGACTCACAGGGTGGGGGCGGCTGGGAACACCTACCGGCTGTGCAGCAGGGGTGGGTGGGGGGTTCAGAGGGCCCACGTGCAAGGGGGGCAGCAGGGGCTCTGCTCGTGAGGAGACTGACTGACACCACGTATTTTAAGGCCGAAAACGGGAAAAACTACAGGTAACATGCGCAGCGGCAGCCAGGCATCTTCCACACACCTGGCTCAACCCACACAGATGCAAGCGCGTGTGGCTCACCCAGCGGTCACATGCACTCCGTTTCCAGACAAGCAGTCGGCGCGCCCCAGCTGAATCTGCACCCTCGGTGACACGCAGAGACGCGCCATTTTGGCCCCCCCACGGCCCCCACCCCCCACAGGGCACAGAGGACAGAAGGACCCTGTCCCACACGTGCCACCACGCCCCTCAGGCGCCCGCTTGGCGACACCCCCGGACCAGGCCCTGGTACTGAGCACATGGGATGGAAAGGAGGCCTCCCCTCCGCGACCGCTGCGGAGGCCGCGGGTGGCAGCGGCTGGAGTGCGGTCGCCCGCGCCACTCACCCCGGCACGGTCCCCCGCGGCGCCCTGCGCTGCCGCTCAGCGGAAGGCCAGCAGGAAGATCAGCACAACGTTGATGAGGACCAGGAGCGCCAGCACGGCGGAGACCACCACGCGCTGGGCGCCGGGGGGCAGGTTGCAGCGCAGCAGGGCGCGCAGAGCGTTCCCGGGCGCCGTGGGGCCGCGCCGGGGCTGCGGGGCCCTCGCCATGGCGCCCGCCCTCCCGCTCCGTGCGGCCCCGAGATCCCGCCGCCCAGGGCTGAGCAGACGGCCCGCAGCGCCCCGGGAGAGGTGGAGCGCCTGCGCTCGTGGGCCTGGGGCTCCTCCCGCGCAGCCGGCGCCGTGCACGCGGCGCCTCCCAGGCCGGGAGCCCTGGCAACCCTAGCAACCAAGCCAGCTGTGCGGGCGGGGGCGGCGGGCTCGGAGGCTCGGAGGCTCGGAGGGGCCGCGGCAGCTCGGGCGTGCGCTGCGCTCCGCCCTTGGCACCTCCTTGGAAAGGATCGGGAACCACCACGCCCGCACAGCGGTCCTGGCCCTGGGCTGGCCAGTGGCACAGATGGCCACGGGGGCGCTCGGGGATGCCCCAGGACCTCGCCGTTTCAGGCACACGGAGGCCCAAACGCCTAGCACCGGCGCTTTGGGGAGGGATGGGCCAGGGACTCTGATTCCTTACAAGGGCAGCCCGCCGTCCCCCACTTCACAGATGAGTAAACGCGGCTCTGAAATGTCAGAGAATCTTCTGTCATAAAATCGCGCAGGTATGCAGGGATGGTGGAGGCAGGATTTAAACTCAGGTCGGAGCGATCCGCGCTGAGGGGCCCCTCTTCACTGACCGCAGAGTCAGAGCAGCATTATATTCCTTTGGAAAAGTCAGGCGTCAGGGCTTCCTCTGCCTCCACTAGACACGTTCTGTAACCTTAACCCTGTAGGTTTCAAAGCTCTTGTGCAAGAGCACTCATTCAATCCCTGAGAATGACACAGTGTGTCCTGAGAGGTGAAAAGACTGCAGGGGAGAGGGCTAACACTCCACTCAGGCGTGGGCAGAGATTTCTGGGCAACAAGCTCAGTGCTTTGAATACAGGAGCAAGAAGAGCCCCTGGAGGGCAGAGAGGGGCACATAGAGGGAATGTGTGCAGAGACTGGGTGTTCCCACAGGAGTGATTTAACATGCTCTGATCTCTGTGTGTGTGGCCAGCTCTTGGCCACCCCTTGCAAGGATAGGTGAGTGCACCCTGAATGTCACCATCCTGTTGAAGACTATAAAGCAGAGTGGATGCCACGTGTGTGTGTGCATGTGTGTACACAAGGGGTACCTGTGTGTGCATGTGCGTAGGTACCTCTGTGTAAGGGGATACCTCTGCGTGTGCACACATATGGGCATCTGTGTGTGGGGTTTCCATGCATGTGAGTGTGTACACATGTAGGTGCCTGTGTGTGTGTGCAGAGGAGGGTCAGGGATGTGTCCAGAGAGGCTGTGTGCCTCCCTCACATCTGAAGGCTCAGCCCGGGCCCATCTGGGGTACTACTCATGCCCAGTTCTTTAGAAAACTCCAGTCTCAAGGTTTGCTCCCCCAAGCTCTCAGGAGAATTGGGGGGATCAGAAGACATCTAAAGTCTCACTGGCACCCCTACATTCCAGCACTCCTCTGGTAAGATGGTGATGTGCCCTCTCACGGGGTGTGGCTCGGAACCTCTGACGTGTGGATGCTTCGCTGTGTATCTGTGGCCTCTCAAAAGCAGACCACACAGGAGGGTACATGTCCCCATGGCTGGGCACAGTGGGTTGGTGAGCCTGATGGCCAGTGCAGGCACTGAGTGCTGGAGGGTGTAGAGCACCCTGCTTGGCCACTGGGCCAGGCCCTGGTTGGTGGTTGGTTCTTCAGTCCCGGATGGGTCCTGGACACATCCTCTGCCCCATGCACAGCAAGGCACCCTGGGGAGGGCTGAAGGTGGCTGAAGCACCTCTGACTGATGACTGAGCGGGGTCTTCCTCCCTGCTCAGGGGTCCCCAGCCTGTATATCCCAGAGAGCTGGGTTTATGGCAGGAATGGCAGTGCTAACAGCTTTCCGATGTGAGTTTCATGACCAAAAACATAACAGAAAAGCTTGAAGGCAGACAGGGTGTGGTGGCTCACACCTGTAATCCCAGCACCTTGTGAGGCCAAGACAGATGGATTGCTTGAACTCAGGAGTTTGAGACTAGCCTGGGTTTCACATATGAAATCCCATCTCTACAAAAGATACACATATTAGCCAGGAGTGGTGGTGGGTGCCTTTGTCCCAGCTATGAGGGAGGCTGAGGTGGGAGGATCACTTGAGCCTGGGAGGTGGAGGCTGCAATGAGCTGAGATTGTGCCTCTGCAGTCCATCCAGCCTGGGTGACAGAGTGAGACACTGTCTCAAAAAAAAAAAAAAAAAGAAAGAAAGAAAATAAAAAAGAAAAGAAACCTTGAAGGCAAAGGCCTAGGCCCTTGAGGGGTTGGACAGATGGCTTCCACCAGGGAGGGGAGTAGCGCAGCTAGGCTGATGACAGGACTGATGTAGGAGCAGAAGGGAGACAGAGGTGTCTGGGGCAGATGAGGGCTGAGCTCCCAGTGCTGTGGCCTTGGGAGGACAAAGGGAAGAGGAAATCCACTTTGGGGGAGCTGGCCACCAGGTGACCTTGCAGCCCTGCGCAAAAGGGACTGTGAGCTGCTCCTGCCCTGTCTCTTGGAGCCCCTAAGCCCAGCTTGTTGTCCAGCCTCATGAGGATGAACACCAGGTTTCTGGGGCACTGGCAGGCATCAGGCTCCTCCCCAGGGCTAAGGAGGGGGAACAAGAGCCAGGTCAGGCCTGGGGAGGGATGTCCAGCCTCACGGGAACTCAGGGAAGACAAAGACTCCTGGAGCAAGTCACACGAACTCTGAGGGGTGGCCAACAGCTGGCCTCATGCCCTGTAGTGTCCTCAGGGTATCCCACGGAGAATGCCAGTGGGGCAAGTGTAGTGAGATTGCTTTCTATTTCGGCTGACACTGTGGCTGGTCAGCAGGACTATCGGCTCTCCACTCAGGGGCTGGCCTAGTTACTGATGGCACCGAATTTTATGCTTCCAACCTAGTTGGGATGACAAGTTCTATGGGCTGTATGTCCTGGAGCAGGGAAACCAGAGTGGCACTACACGCAGGCATGAGGAGGGGACCCCAAAACCCCAAGGCCCTCAGAGCCTTGCGGGGAATGGACGGAGCTGAGGGGAAGCTCTGGCTGCGACCTCATGTCCTGCAGGACATCTGTCCCCAGTCCGACCTGGCTCTTGCTCCCCCTCCTCAGCCCCAGGGAGGAGCCTGATGCCTGTCAGTGCCCCCAGACACCTGGTGCCCATTGTCACTAGGCTGGACAACAAGCTGGGCTGAGGCACGCCATGAGACGAGGCAGGGGCAACTCACTGGATGCCGCAAGACACAAGCTGGGGCCAGGCTGCTGTCCACAGGTACCAGTGGGCAGTGGGAGACCCCAGACCTCCCCAGCAGCAGCCAGGCTGTCCGCTCCCCTGGTCACACTATGGCTTGCACTGGCAGCACCGCCCACATGGTAAGGCGGGGCTGAGTGGTCACTCTCACCAACAGGCGCTTCTGCCTTTAGCTTCAGAAAAGGTCCAGGGGGCTTAGGGTGGCCTTGGGCTTGACTGCAGGGGGACAGCACAGCCCATGAGGGCCAAGGGGGTAGGGCGAGGAACTGGGCAGACAGGCCCAGGCCTGAGCTATGGCCTTGGGGGTGGGCCCTAGAGGGGGCAGTGCTGGAAGAAGAGAGGACACTCCTGGGCTTGAAGACAGTCAGCGTCTGTGTTCGTTAATTTGTCTGGTAGGGACTGGACACTCCCGAGGGGCAGAGCACAGGTAACACAAAGAAAGCAGAAGGAACGAGACATTGCGCCTCTTTGCATGTTCCTCGGGGCCGTATGGAAAAATGCAGGGGGCCACACGGACACAGCCTGCGGGCAGCCCTCTGCAGGCAGGACCATGGCTTCTGCACAGCTGCATCCTAGGCCTGCTGCCTCCCTGACACAAGTACTCAGTACACACGTTACATGTATGCAACACACCCACACCCTTCATGTACAGCACGTGCACACACATCTGTGTCCAGGCATAAAACTCACTCCTCATGTACCTGGAATGCAAATTGCCTGGCTGCTCTCCCCCAGGTCAGACGCTCTCTAGGCCAGAGGGTTTGCATTTGTTCTGCTTAGGAAACTGTAAAGTGGTTTCCGCTTTCGAGGGAGGCATCTGGCTAAATTGTGATCCTTTCTTGTTCGTGTGGATGTCAAACAGCTTAGATATTCCTCAGCCAATGGATCTTAGAATGAACAACTTAAGGAACTGAGACCCCAAAGGATAAGAAAGGGTCACAATTCACCCCTATATGTTCTTAGAAAATAGAAGTGAATATGTGATTTTAGGGCAAGCCAAATATTATTTAGTGAGGGCTTTTCTGTGACACCTGTTGCCTTGCTCATCTCACGTATGAAAGTCACGCTGAGCCCCAGCAAAGCTTCTGGCTGAGCCCTCAGGAGTGCTGCCCTGAAGACCCAGAACTAGCGGGACAATTACCTCTTTTCAGTTTCCGATGAGTGAGTCCATTTAATGCTTCTGCCGGCTCCTAACAGGCAGGCACCACCTTTCCTGAGTCTGCAGTGCAAGCCAGGCACAGCGAGGGCTCTGGTGCCACATCCGCCCACAAAACACAGAGACTGCCTTGCCACAGCGCGGTGCTGGACCCAGCGAGGCCTCCAAGCCCGGGCCTGCCCTTCTTACCGCCTCTCTCAGGGTGGCCTTCTACATCAGGATCTGGAAGCGCTGGTGGCCTTCATGAGGTGGGTGGTGCCGTCTGTGACAGCAGCCAGTCTCCCCAGCGCCAGCCTGCAGCATCGCTGAAGACGGGCTCCCTCTGCCTGACTTCCTCCTCTCTTCTGTGATGCGCGTGTCTTTCTCCCTGGGGACACGCGCCCTGAACATAAGGCATACCAGCAACACCCCGTCTGCTCAGTAACCTCCAATGCCAGGAGAGACCTTTGAACCAAACAGGAGTCGAATCCTCAAGGCAGCCCAGACAGGCGCTCACACAACAGGAGTCAGACCCTCGAGGCAGCCCAGACAGGTGCTTACACATCCAAATCTACACTGCCTGCCTTCCCTCATGAAGATAACAGAGCCTAGTTTCGATTTTTCCAGAGAATTCCTGGCTCTTGGTCTTCCTCGGCCAAAGCATCTTAGAATGAACAACTTGTCAAGAAACTCAGAGCTCAAAAAGACACCTCCTCACCAGCAGCAAGATGTGACAGTCCATAATTTCACCCTCAGGTAGGAGACACACAACTACGAAATGCAGACACAAGATCAATGCAGCCATAAGCCAGTCACGGAGCCCCCACCTCTGTGGAGTCCCTGAGGGCTTTGGTTGCAAGGATCATCCTCGTGCTTGGAGACGTACTGAGCGCTCACCCGTGCTGGGTGTGTTCAGTCAGTTGCCATCAGCCCTGCACGGCCTCATGCCATCCGGTGTCACAGCCACGTGAACCAGCTCAAATGGTCACTGCTCAGTGCTCCAGGCCCTACATCCGACAGGCCCCCTTGGGGTCCTCTTGCTGGGACTGAGCCCCAAGGTGGAGGAGACAGCCTTGGCCTTCTAAAAAAAACCACAACTATTACCCGTGAATTCTGCTTCACGTGACATGACTTCAAAATACCTTCTATCCCAAATAGCTATGAGAGGCACTTAAAGAGAAAGGGTTTTTTGTTGTTGTTGGAAAAGCATATTTGCATGTTTACTCTTTATGCATCATGGATTTTGACTAGTGCATTATTTAATGATCCTTTTATTTGTTTATTTATTTTTATTTTTGAGATGAGTGTCATTCTGTCACCCAGGCTGGAGGGCAGTGGCGTGATCTTGGCTCACTGCAACCTCTGCCTCCCAGATTTAAGCGATTCACCTGCCTCAGCCTCCCAAGTAGCTGGGATTACAGACATCTGCCACCATGCTCAGCTAATCTTTATATTTTTAGTAGAGATGGGGTTTCACCATGTTGGCCAGGCTGGTCTCAAACTCCTGACCTCAGGTGATCCACCCACCCTAGCCTTCCAAAGTGCTGGGATTGCAGGTGTGAGCCACTGCGCCCAGCCTTAATGACTGTTTTAAATCATCATCTAGAGCTGAGCCTCTAGGTGGAGTTCATGGGCCTTCGACTCCACTCCTCTGTCCAGTGGGTAATGAGGACGCCACCCTCCTCACTGGCTTCTAAGAAGCCTCCCAGTTCATTCATTCACAGAAAAGCCTAACTCTTCCAAAACTGATCCCTTCTTAAGGAAAAACCTGAGTGCTATAAGATCCAGGTTGCCAGAGTCTGGTTTTAATGAAGCAGAAACATACCAGTACCTTCTGACTGGAGAACATGGCGTTTGCTATGGGCACGTGCTTGTGCTGGTCATCTGGTTACACTTCCATGACGTTCAACAACCCCCCTAGTTAAGTAAAACAGGCTGAGAAAGTAGGAGGGTGAGTGAGAAAGAGAGGAGTGTCAAAGCATCACGATTCCTCTCTCATGGGGAATGCGAAGGGAGAACTCGGATGGGAACCAGTTTTGACTGGATGAGGATTCTCACGGATTTCTTTGGCTTCAGTAGGAAAAGCAAAAACACAGCAACTCACACGCAGCTGTCATAGCAACAGCAATACTTCTGAATTCCTGGTGTCAATAGGAGAGAAGATACTTTTCCCTTGCCTTGTCCCCAGCCTGCCCAGATGGCTGGTTGGAGGGTCAGGGGCTGAAGTAACTCGAGAAGCCCCAGCCTCCCTTCCACTAAGTAGAGCTCCTCCAGCTGAGATGGCTCTTGGCAGCTGCTCACTAGGACAGCCCCATGAGGTGGACCAGCATGCCCACACTGCATCTGCTCTGTGGGTCCCAGCAGGGCACAGGGAGTCCTGTGTTGGACAACCCCTGGTCTTCACATCATGTCCTCAAACGAGGACTACAGGCTGCAACTGTGCTGGGTGCAGCCAGCACAACCAGCATCCGCATGGAACATGGACTGTGAGCATCTGGCCCACATGAGCGTGCTGGAGTGCCCTGACTATCAGGGCCACATCTGCCCAGCCTATCCCTCCCTCTGCCCACGCGGCCCTGATCCTACCTCATTGATAGCCAGCTGCTCACCACCCCCTCCAGAGTGGCTGTAGTGGTGGCTGGAGCCGTGCAGATCATCGTACAGGTCCTCCTCGCTCCCCACTTCATCAGCGCGGACAGCTATGTCCAGAGCTCCATCGGGCATGGCTGGAAGGAGAGACAGCAGCTGGGCAAAGAGGGGTGGGCTGGGAATGGCTGAGGGGAGAACATGCAGAGAAGGAGCCCAATGGGTTCAGGACAAATGCTCCTTCTGCAGGGGGAGGGTGCAGGTTGCAGGGCTAGGTTCTCAAACCATCCTTGCTGCAAACATGTGGCCTGGGTGAAAGAATGCATCAACCCAGACTACAGCAACTCGGCTGACAAGGAAACATAAGTATTCACCATCACACAGCTCAAGAGCCCCTTAGGTTGTATTCAATGACAAATCATTTTCCAATGTGTTGGCTATAGTATTAGGTCCTTAGGAAAAGTGTTAACATTTTGTTATGCAATATGTATGTGTGTATTCAAAGAAAATATACAGTTAGGTACATACAGATATGGTTTGAAATTTAATACAGTCAACAGTCCTGGTACCCATCACTCTGCTTAAGAAAAACACCAGAAACTTTACCTTCCACATCCTGTATACCCTGCTTTAGTCCCATTCCCATCTCCCTCCTGTAGAGATATCCAAGAGTTAGAACTTTTAATAAGTCCTTCCCATGCCTTTGTCTTAGCATTTAGTTCTGCCAGTTATGCTAGGTTTTGACCTTGTCTAAAGGGAGCCAGCAAATCCACTCTTCTCTGGCTGGCTCTCTTTACTCAGCTGTGTGTGTAGCTGTGATTATTTCGTTTTCATTCCTGTACAGTCTTGTGTTGTATGATCTTTCACATTTTGTACGAGTCTTTCACAGATACCTCTGTCACTCAGATGTGCCACAACTATGTCCTCCCAGTTTGTGGCTTGTTATTATTATCATATAATATTATATAATAATACCCAAGCTGGAGTGCAATGGCACAATCTTGGCTCACTGCAACCTCTGCCTCCTGGGTTCAAGTGATTCTCCTGCCTCACCCACCTGAGTAGCTGGGATTATAGGTGCACACCACCATGCTTGGCTAATTTTTTGTATCTTTAGTAGAGAGAGCATTTCACATGTTGGCCAGGCTGGTCTTGAACTCCTGATCTTGTTATCTGCCCACCTCGGCCTCCCAAAGGGCTGGGATTACAGGCGTGAGCCACTATGCCTGGTTGTGGCTTGTTATTATTTTTAAGGTGCCTTTTGATGAACAGAAGTCCTTAATTTTAATATAGACAAATTTGTCAATGTAGTCCTATTTGGTGTATGTTTTCTGTGTCTAGGAAATTCTTTCCAACCACAGAGTCATAAAATCTTCTCTGTTATCCTTTAATGTTTTATAGCTTTTCTTTTGACATGTATGCTGTTAATCCACCTGGAAATGATTTCTGTGTATGGAGTGAGGTTGGAATCCAATTTCTTTCTTCTCTAAGGATAATCAGTGGTCTCAGCACCATTCATGAAATGGGCAGTCCTTTCCATGGACCTACAGTGTCTTCTCTGTCCTTGAGTTGAGTTTCTATATAGCTGGGTCTGCATCTGGACTCTTATTTTTGCAGGAGGCAGAATAATGGTCTCCAAAAGATGAAAAGATGGCATCCCCAGAGCCTGTGAATATATTATGTTATGTGGGGAATTAAGGTTGCAGATGGAACCAGGGCTGCTAACCAGCTGACCTCAAAATGGGAAGATTATCCTGGATCATCCACATGGGCCCAATGTAAGTGAAAATATGAACTTTGAAGATTCACTTCAAGCATTTCCTCCTCTGTGCGAGTCCCATCCATGCCTCTATCTTACTCTCAGAAAGCGTGAACCGACAACTCTCACAGCAGTAAACACATCCTTGTACGCTTGTTGGCCTGACTCCCCTCCACTAGACACTGAGTTCCTTGAAGGCAGGAGCCATGCCTTACTCATTAATGTCAACATTTAGGAAATGTTAAGTAAATAAATAACAGATGGAAGAAACAGATAAATGGTGATGAAACAGATGAAGAACCCAATGGAAGAATGAACACTTGAACAGATGGAAGCTGGGAGGATGACTAGGATGGCAATGGCCAGTTCCTCAAAGGTGGAGCCCAAAGGCCTGGCAGAGCCAATGTCAGGAACACAGTTAAAGCTCCACACATGCCCCTAGAACTGACCTTGGAGACCCTTTGGGATATGGTTTGGATTTGTGTTCCTGCCCAAATCTCATGTTGAATTAAAGGTGTGGCTTGGTGGGAGGTGATTGGATCATGGGGGCAGATTTTCCCCCTTGCTGTTCTCGTAATAGTGAATGAGTTCTCATGAGATCTGATCGTTTAAAACTGTGTGGCACGTCTCTCTTCGCTCACTCTCTTTCCTGCTGCCATGTGGAGAAGGTGCTTTCTTCCCCTTCACCTTTCGCCATGACTGTAAGTTTCCTGAGGCTTCTGCGTCTTGCTTCCTGTGATGCCTGTGGAACTGTGAGCCAATTAAACCTCTTTTCTTCATAAATTACCCAGTCTCAGGTGTTTTTTTATAGCACTGTGAGAACGGACTAATACACTCTGTCTCCCACTTGTGGGCAGTCGCCTAAGGCCAGCTTGCGAGAAGGAGCTAAGGGCCTGCTCCTAACCTTGTACACAGCCACAAGTCCCTAGGAACATTCGTGATTTTTATTTCATTTATGTTTAAAAACTTTTATTATGGAAAGTTTCAAAAGTGCACAGAAGGAGAGAAAATAGCATAAGGAACCTTGTATATTCACTCTCTAGCTTCAACAGTTCTCAACATGTGGTCACTTTTGTTTCATCTAATTCCTCTCCCCACTGGACGGTTTTTAGGGAAAATCCTAGACAATGTAATTTCATCTGTAAACATCATAGCATAAGTGTCTGAAACATAAGTATCCCATATTTCTTTCTTCCAAAAACATAACCATGATATACATCGAAAATAAAGTGCAATCCATTCAAAGTTGTCAGATTGCCATACCTTCTCCCCTAAGGCCTTAAAATAAGTTTTATTGTGAAATGGTTGTAGAGTCACAGGGTATATCACTATAGTACAGATGGCACTGTGCACTCTCCACCCAGTGTCCGTCCATGGTCTAGCTTTCACAAGTCCAGTGTGATCTCACAGCCAAGAACGTGACATTTGTGCAATGTGTGTGCATAGGTGTATGGCACTGTATCACCAATGCACATCTGCGTAGCCATAAGCAACCTGAATGTAGGCTTTTGAGCTTGGCCTTTTCACTCAGCCAAATGCCCTGTACTGTATCCCAGCTGCTATGTGTATTAATACTTCAATCCTTTTTACTGTTGAGTCATATTCTGTGGCATTCCTTGCCCCTGTTGGTTTAGCTATTCACCTGTTTAAGGATATGTGGATTGTTTCCAACTATTGCCTATTATGAATACAGATGCTATGATCATTCATGAGCAGGGGTTTGTGGGAACATAAGTTTTCATTGCTCTGATATAAATGCCCAGGAATGCAATTACTGAGTCAGATGGTAATAGACTATTTGGTTTTCAAGAAACTGCCAAACTATTTTCCAGAGTGGCTGTACCATTTTACGTTCCTATTACTCTCAATGTCTTAGAGTTTTAGTTTCTCTGAATCTTTAGCAGAGAAACTAGAATCTTCAGCATTTGGTATTGTCACTATTTTATATTTTAGGCATTCTAATAGGTGTGTACTGATATCTCATCATGGTGTCAATTTTCATTTTCTGAAAGGTTGATGATATTGAATATCTTTTCATGTGCTTACTTGCCATATAGCCTCTTTGGTGAAATATCTCTTTACGTCTTTTGCCTTTTTTTTTTTTTTTAAGAGATGGAATCTTGCTTTGTTGCCTAGGCTGGAGTGCAGTGGCATGATCCTGGTTCACTGCAGCCTCAAACTCCTGGGCTCAAGGGATCCTCTTACCTCAACCTCCTGAGTAGCTGGCACTACAGGTGTACACCATCACACTCAGCTAATTTTTTGAAGAAATTTTTGTAGAGACTGTGTGTCACTATGTGGCCTAGGCTAGTCTTGAGCTCCTGGCCTCAGGTGATTCTCCTGTCTCAGCCTGCCAAAGTGCTGAGATTACAAGTGTAAACCACCATGCTTTGCCCTCTTTTGTCTGTTTTCTAATTGGTGTTGTAATGTTGAACTCTGAAAGTTCTTTTTTTTTTTTTTTTTTTTTGAGACAGGGTCTCACCAGGTTGCCCAGGCTGGTCCTGAACTCCTGGGCTCAAGTGATCCTTCCACCTCAGTTCCAAAGTAGTTGTAATCACAGGCTCATGCCACCACAACTGGCTCTGAGAGTTCTTTATATATTCTAGATATGAGTTATTTGTCAGATATGAGGTTTGCGAGTATTTTCTCTCTGTCTGTAGCTTATCTTTTCATTGCTTTAAGAAGGGTTTCATAGTGCAAAAGTTTGAAATTGTTACAATGTTCAGTTTCTCAACTTTTCCTTTTATGAGTCATGCTTTTGGTGTCATGTCTAAGAACTCCTAGCCAAACCCTGGTTCTCAAGGATTTCCTCTTAATATTTTCTTCTAAAAGTTTTACATGGAAATCTATCATTCAGTTTGTGTGTGTGTGTATGTGTGTGTGTGGTTTTTTTGTATAATGTGTGAGGCTTAGGTCAAGGTTCATTTTCATCACCTATGGATAGTCTAATAGTCTTTTTTCTGGCATCATTTGTGAAAAGAGTATCTTTTCTCCACTGAATTGCTTTTGTACCTTTTTAAAAAGTGAAAAGTTTTGATGAGCAAAGTAAGAACACTACCACCTGTTTTACAGAGATAAAAATGATTATAAAAGAGGGAGAGAGATCCAAGATGGCCGATCACTAGCAGCTCAGGATTGCAGCTCCCAGTAAAAGCGCAGAGAGCCAGTGGACGCCACACTTACCGATAAATTTTTGCTGCCCACGGACCAGGACATTCCCAGTGGAGGAGCCCCACGGGTCGCCAGCGTGACCCTTTCGGCTGGCGCGGCTTTTTTGCCGGCGCCTCGGCT
>PVKP010019339.1:0-42631 GCA_004027715.1 Plecturocebus donacophilus | reverse complement strand
AAAAAAAAAAAAAAAAAAAAAAAAAAAAAAAAAGAATAAATAAGAATTACTGCCTTTCTGGACTTACATTCTAGACAATGAACAGAATACATTAGATGGTGACAAATGCTATGGAGAAAGCTAAACCAGGGAGAAGGTGGAGTGAGAGTGAGGGTTGCGATTTTAAGTGGGATGGTGAAGGTGAGAGAGGGAGCCAGTGTGTGCATGCTTGGGGAGGCCTGTCAGGCACACGGAGCAGTGATCCTGGGCAAGGAGCACCTGGGGTCTTTGCAGCCAGGAACCCATCAGAACCAGAATGGTTGGAGCGGGGTGGGAGGCACAGTGTGTCTGGAGAGAGGTCTCAAGAACTTTGGCTGTCTCCCCTGTGGATGATTCTGAGCATGCAGTGACACGACCCAGTCCAGGAATGGTTTGGCAGCATCACTCTGGCAGCTTTGGCCTGCCAGGGGCAGGGGTGGCAGCGGGCAGACCAGGAAGGGCTGCTGGAGGGAGCCCGAAACTGGGTGGGAACCCAGGGGTAAGTGGTGGGAGGAGACCCAGGCTCGAGTGGTGGGAGGGAGGTAAGAGGTAGCCAGATTCTGGACACCTTCAGGAACTTGATTCAGATCGGCCAGTGAGTGGGTCGTGGGATGTGAGAGGCAGAAGAGTGGCCTCTGAACAGATAAAACATGCAGGCTAATGCCCACCTCACAGATGGGAAAACTGAAGCTGAAAGAGCTGAAGTGACTTGCACCAAGTTCATTTAGTTAGGAAGTTAGTGAAGCAGGGACATTCACCTAGGAATTTTCACTCCAGGCACCACGCCTTTCCCTCGTCCTTGTTGCTGACCTCCTGCCCCAGGCCTCTGCCCAGCCTCAGCTGGCCAGGACTGAGTCAGCCGACCCGCAAGCACTTCAAGTCATCTTGCCTCCACAGTGTCACTAACTACTAATCTGTGATGTTGAGACATCTGCTGTTGAAACCTCTCTTGTGATTAACCTCGGCCAGAGATGTCTTTTTTCTTTACTTTCACTTTTTCTTTTTCTTTCTTTTTTTTTTTTTTTGAGACCAGGTCTTGCGCTGTTGCCCAGGCTGGAGGGTAGTGGTGCAGTCAGCGCTCATTGCAGACTAGAAATTCTTGGCTCAAACCATCCTCCCGCCTCAGCCTCCCAAGTAGCTGGGACTGCAGGTGTGCACCACTACGCTGGCAGAGCTATTTTGCTAAGTGTTTATGAGAGAAACTCAGAGAGCAGTCAGTATTTCCAGTCCATGTCTCCTTCCAGAGGGCTTTCTCCTGGTACCTCCTGTAAAGGTCTAACACTTTTAAATGAATTTCCCTTTTCATTAGACTCCTGTTAATTGCGGAGTTTTTTTCTTTACTGATTTTCACAGCAACAGCTAGATCAGATGGTCAAGAATCCTCCCTCGGAAAACACTGTTCAGTTCTTTGAAGTGTCCTTTTCAGCATTTTGCTCTGGGTGGGACGCCCCGATGCCTTTATTTTGCTGAGCTTCACTTTTTTTTTTTCTTTTGGCTCAAACATGTTTTAAATTGATGAGGAGAAATGCTTTGGATACCAGTCAGTGCCAGATCAGTGTTTGCTAAGATTGGAAGCTTCCTGCTGCTTTAGGCCTTAGAGACTCAGGGCTTGTGTATATGCTCCTCACTCAGGAGTATCAGGATATCGCAGCCATTAAGCAGCACAGTCCTTGGGCCTCGTGGTCTGGGCAGCTGCTCCAGGGTTAGAGAAGGCTTTTCTTCGGTGCTGTTTCCCTTGGAGTCTAAGACATACTCATACATGAAAAAAAACCAATGTGCTTCCTCAAGACATCCCCAGCCAATCCCCAAACACACACACCAGGAACACGCACTAGACTAGGTGACCTCCTGTTACCCGCCTGTACCCACCCTGACCTAGCATAAGAAGCAGAAGTTACATTTAAAACGACACATGTGTTGTACAGGCTCTGGTGTGTTTCTCAGAAAGCACAGGTCTGGCTTTCTCAACACTTCAGCCACACCCCCATCAAGACAGACACAGATACACATATGACCCCCAGCAAGACAGACATGGATACACACGTGCACAGCGGGCTCGCTGCTGCCTACACACCCTTGCTCCCTGAGTACACTCCCTTCTCCTGCAGGCCAGGCCTCGCTGTGCCCCTGACAAAAGCATCCCCTCTCCTGTAATGAGCAGGTCATAAAGCCAGGACCCAGAAGGCAGCGCCAAGGCTGTGGAGAGCTTTCTTCTGCCTTTTGGCTTTGTGCTCAGGTTTGGGAACTTGCTCCTCCCCTACACCTCCGTCTCTTGCCTGACAGCTCACTTTCACTTTTTCCTGCCAGACACAGGCCCTGACTTTTACTGACTAAGACTGGGGATGGGCCCAGGCAGGGGAGTGGAGGTGGGCAGAGGGTGCCTGGCACCATGTCGTCAGAGCACAGAACCCTGACTTTGTCCACACCGAGAGCTCTTCTGCTGGGTTCCATTGTCGGCTGGTCCAAGGTTCCCTGGCTGTCACAGTGTCTGGGACACATGCTGTCATGGAAGTAAGCAGCTGGCTCCCCCTGGAATCACAGGAGGGTTCTGGAGAGGAGGCGATGGTGGCTGGGATGTGGGGATTTCTCGGCGCAGGGGACACTCTGGGCAGAGGGGGAAGCAAAGCCAGGGCCTGTGAGCAGACCTGGCTCCGTGGGCACCCCTGAGAGGTGCTGTGTCCAGAGCTCAGGCTTGCAGGACTGAGGCTGCCAGGTGAGAGGTGGCCTGAGCACAGTCTCAGGAAGGTCTGGGGCCAGCTGGGAGAGGCGCCACTGGCCGCATGTGCACACCCTCCTGCCCTCCGTCTATCCTGCTTCAAGTGCTCCAGGCATTGCCAGTGTGTGAGCTTGAACTCCTCCTCCTCATCACGCCCTGTCTGTGTTTGGCAAGGCAGACCTAAAATGCTGGTGTATGAAATACTGCTTCTGCAGTGTTGATTACTACCCCCACTGTTTCCATGTTTATCATTGTTCTAGTGTCAGATTCCTAGGCTCTGTTTACAGAATCGGTTGCTTGTGACAGCGGTGTGGCTGAAGTGATGTGGGGAGGGAAGGGAGGAGAGGCATGAGCGCAGCAGGAGGCCAAGCACGGGCGGGGCGGGGCGGGGCGGGGCGGGGCGGGGCTGGACATGTGTCTGCTGAGCACCCAGCACATGGCCAGTGCAGGTAAGATGGGCTGTGCATGGAAAATGCAGGTTGGATTGATCTGAATATAAAACATGTCCCCAGGAAAGAATTCTTCAGTTAGAAACCAGACCCATCCTTTCCTAGTCAAGTCACGAGAAACATGGATTTGCCAAGTCCCTGAGAAAAGCAAGCCCGGGGTGTACTGTCCCAGGACCACCTTCAGCCAGCCCTCCGTCCTTCCCGGCACACGGCCTCTCCCTCAGGCTTCTGCTTTTTGTTAAATCTCCAGGAAACGTGGAATGTTTCTGAAACATGCTTGACTGTGTCTCTGTTGCTGCAGGCATGACCTTGGTCTCAGTTCCTGACGCCATTTCCTGGGGCGGCTGCTGTTGCTGCCCACTCCCACTAACCTGTGTTCTCCCCAGCTGACTTCCCTGGCCCCAGGCTCTGCCCATCAGCCCTGCCGCCATGTCCTCACAGAGTCTGTCATTAGCCCAGCCCTCATCATGCAGGACACTGTCACCATAGTAGCACTCTCTGTGGACTTCCAGCTATGGTCCACGATGCTAGGAGTTTTCACATGCATTCTGTGGGCTGATTCTTCAAAAAGAAGGACATGAAGCTCAGAGAAATGAAGTCACTTGGTTTAGGTCCCACGCCCACAGAAGGGCAGGACCAGAATTGAGACCAGCCTCCGTGACCCTAAAACCTTTTCTCTTTCTGTAGTGTGAGGGGACTCTACTCAGGTCCTGCGGCTTCCTTCCTCCAAACCCCAGAAGAGCAGCCCAGGATGAGCTCTAGCCTGGGAGGCCCTTCCGTGTGTCCCCAGTCTTTGCAGTCTCATCTTTCACAAGATGGGCGGGAGTCCATGGAGCATGTGCTTCGAATCAGGCCACCTTTAATTTGCAATCAGGGGTCATCACAGTGTTCTGAGTAGCCTGCCCCTCTTCCAGGAAGCCTTTCCCTGACTGAGGAAGTTCCCTTTCTCTTTAAAATCTTGCCACTTGCTTTGGACTCTCCTTATTATATTCCTACTTCCTGGCTGGAGTCATCAATATTTGGGTTTTATTGTGTCCCCTTAAAGACAGTGTTGTCTGTTGCATAGCTTTCTGTGCGTAGCACCTGACAGTCATTCCGTTGGGAAAAACTGTGTTGGAGACATCCCTGAACTTGCATAAGACGGCTGAGGCCATGAGCCTGAAAGAAGAGACTGCCCTGTGACAAATTGTTGGCTTTGCCAAGTGTGGCTCATTGTCCCAAGAAAGAAAATCTGATTACCAGGGTGGGCAATCAAAGCTGCGCCATCCTTAAAAGATATTTCTCTCTCTCTTTTCTGGTAAAAGTACTATATAATTCTGCATTCTCCTGAGTTCCAAGTCTTTCATAAATGGATGGAGAGTAAGAATGGCTGCACGTTTCCACTCAAGACAGTATTGGGACCTGTTGGTTTTAGTAGTACTGTTGCCTTGCAAAGGATGGAATCAGAACACTGGATTATCTTTTTCATGTTCTTCACCTCCTCGGACTTACCAGCACACTGCTTGGCGGCATTGTTATCTGTATTTATGTTGTTAATATTCACTCTGGAGCACAGACTTTAAATTGCACATAATCCCTGATAGTCTTACCTTTGCAAATGGTATTGTATTGGCAATGTGCTCTTTAACCTTCCACCTCTCAATCTCACACTTAACTGCAGCTCTTAACTTTGAGTAATGTATTGTAGACATTTTCTAACAGTTTCTTATTCTGAGTAAGATCCAGATGATATCCTTCCCTTGGGAGTGTGTTATCAAATTGTTTCATCAGATGAAAAAGTCCTGTTAGCTGTGTCTTTTAAATCATGCCTTTGTTTTGTATGTTTTAGTTTCTTCAGATGGAGGTACTGAGCCCTCTGCCTTAGTGGATGACAATGGTAGTGAGGAGGACTTCAGCTATGAAGACCTCTGCCAGGCCAGCCCTCGGTACCTGCAGCCTGGTGGGGAGCAGCTGGCCATCAATGAGGTACTGGAATTCCACGAGACAGTGGCAGATACGGGATACCTGATTTTCAGGGTCCACAACCACTTCTGACTTTGTTCTCTAGTTCTTTACTAAGCATGTCCTAAAACCTGGAACTCTGATTACAACAACACTGTGATTTACTTTGGGAGGCTGAGGCGAGTATATCATTTGAGGTCAGGAATTTAAGACCAGCCTGGCCAACAGTGAAACCCTGTCTCTACTAAAAGTACAAAAAATTAGGTAGGCGTGATGTTGCGCACCTGTAGTCCCAACTACTTGGGAGGCTGAGGCATGGAGAATTGCTTGAACATGGGAGGCGGAGGTTGCAGTGAGCCAAGATAGCACCATTGCACTCCAGCCTGGGCGACAGAGCGAGACTCCATCTAAAAAATAAATAAATAACAACACTGTGATTCTCTGGTAACACCCAGGAAAATGTATGCGATTAAGCTTTCTGGGTAGAGGCAGCTCATCTTTTTAGGTAAAGAGCAGCACCCATCAGTCTGTGCAGTCAGTGTTTTTCACTTGATGAAAGAATACTCTTCCTTCCACTATTTCGTGTAATTCTCATTGCCGATCTAAGAAGCGGACATTATGGTTATTAGCCACATTTTCATAAGTGTTCTGAGGCAAATACGTCTAATTACTTGCTGGCGAATGGCAGAGCTGGAGATACCCACATATTTCTCCCTGCAAATCTGGTGGTCCTTCTGCCACCCTGCAGCTTCAGCCTTTTTTTCGGAAATCATTCTGGAAGGTACCTCCAGCTTTTGGTGTTCTTGAGCAGAATGTGTGGAGCATAACTCCTGAGTGAGTCAGCCTCTCCGTGTATGTCCTTGGGTGCTAAGGAGATGTGCAAAATCACCTGCTCCTACGGCCAGTGGATGGAGGAGCCACATCTGTTCCTGACTTTTTAATTGTTAATTATCTCAAGATCATGCCATGTTCTCTTTAATTGCTGTAAACTAAAAAGTCAGCTGCAAAACTTACTCGAATTGTGAATAAAGTCTGAGTGATCCACGTGGGAGGGAGATGTGAGGAATTTCCAGTAGCATATATGCATAGCTTTAGTAGGCTTGGCTCTGTGACATCTAGTATGGCTGCCCAGAAACCATTTTTGGAACAAATATTTCAGTTAAGTTCGATAGATAACTGACCTGCTGCTAAGTGAGTGACTTATACTTTTTTAAAAAAGGAGCTTATCTGCCTGCCTCCCTCCCTCCCTTCCTTTTTTCTTGCATTTTGCTTTTGTTGTCCAGGCTGGAGTGCAATGGTGTAATCTCAGCTCACTGCAACCTCTGCCTCCCAGGTTTAAGTAATTCTCCTGCCTCAGCCTCCCAAGTAGCTGGGATTACAGGCATGTGCCACCACACTTGGCTAATTTGGTATTTTTAATAGAGATGGGGTTTCACCATGTTGGTCGGGCTGGTCTCAAACTCTTGACCTCAGGTAATCCACCCACCTTGGCCTCCCAAAGTGCTGGGATTACAGGTATGAGCCACTGTGCCCAGCATAAGGGCTTTCTTTAAAAGCATGTAGAGATGCCCACTTGACTTTGTTTTTCTTTAGTCTGTTCTCCTGGATTCTCTGTGTGTAACAGTCACACAGTCATTGTAGACCAAATGCCACCAGCATATCCAAGTGAGAGGACTCCAGCATCTCCCTGAGAGAGGCACCTAGTGGCCCCCTCACCGCCCCACACCCGCCCCCTACCATGCTCTGTGCTGAGCATACCCCACTGTCTCCTTTCAGCTGATCAGCGATGGCAATGTGGTCTGCGCAGAAGCCCTGTGGGACCATGTGACCATGGACGACCAGGAACTGGGCTTCAAAGCTGGGGATGTCATCCAAGTTTTGGAAGCCTCCAACAAGGACTGGTGGTGGGGCCGCAGCGAAGATAAGGAAGCCTGGTTCCCTGCGAGCTTTGTCAGAGTAAGTGTGGGGCGCTTGCAGCTTTTCCAACGTATCTGTAGGGGCTGGAGTATCCTTTCGGATCAGAGCTCGCCCTTTGTCCAGGGTTAGCAGCTCTTTTGTAATTGTTTGGAATCTGACATGCAAGTCACATCTACAAGAAATTAGGCTGGGTCGGAGCAAAATGTTAAGGAAAGTAAGCGAGTTGCTCAGTGTTTCTCTGTGGTCCTGGTGCCTACTGGCACAACCGTGGCCCTGCTGAGGCCACAAGACTCAGGTGAGGGCCAGGCTACCTTCCCAACTGGTCATGGGAAGGTGGGAACCTGGGAGGTCTCCGCTCCATGCCGCCCTCCGCTGCCCCAAGTCACCTGTCGCCTATGTGTGGTTGCAGTTGCGAGTGAATCAGGAAGAGCTGTCGGAAAACTCCAGCAGCACCCCCAGCGAGGAGCAGGACGAGGAGGCCAGCCAGAGCCGCCACAGACACTGCGAGAACAAGCAGCAGATGCGGACCAACGTCATCCGAGAGATCATGGACACCGAGCGGGTGTACATCAAGCACCTCAGGGACATCTGCGAGGTGGGACGCCAGGCCAGGACCTCACTGAGGGCCACAGTGCGAGGCTGTGTGAGGTGCCTGGGCTTTCTCCCCACCTCCACCCCCCACCCCGTCAGACTTCCATGTGTACACACTTGTCCACAGCTCATTTCTCCGCCCCTGCTGTCTGCACTGCTAGGCCTGAGCGCTGCGGCTGTCCTAGCTGTTGGTGGAGGTTTTTTAGAGTTAGGGTCTCTTTTCAGAGACAAGGCTTTTCTTAGAGATAGGGTCTTGCTCTGTCACCCAGACTGGAGTACAGTGGTGTCATGATAGCTCACTGTAATCTCAAACTCCTAAGCTTTAAGCAATCCTCCCTTCTCAGCCTCCCGAGTAGCTAGGACTACAGGCATGCACCACCACACCCAGCTAATTTTCTAAGTTGTATATAGAGACAGGGTTTCACTATGTTGCCAAGGCTGGTCACAAACTCTTGGACTCAAGTGATCTTCCCGCCTTGCTTTCTCAAAGTGCTGGGATTAGAGGCATGAGCCAGTGTGCCTGGCCCCCCTCTTAAGTGTACTCTGCAGCTCTATCAGGACCTAACAGCTGAGATTAGTTGAAAAGAATGGCTCTCATAGAAGGCAAAACCCTCACTTGACTTTACAAAGAGTCAAAGGTTTGTCACTGTCTGTACACCACTGCGTCTAATCACTGACTCACGGATGAGATCCTGAGTCATTTAGACACAGATGGGAAAAAATGCTGGATTTATATTGGTTGTATCCAAGGCTATGTACTAGTGTCATGCTGTTCTATTTGGCAACAAATTCTATTTGATAGTCTTGTCCTGACTTCAGAGAACTTGCCATGAGTGAAGGTGCACCTGGAAGGGGTTTGTCCTCCGGTGGTATTTTGTGCTTCTGTGGATCATGTACGAACATCACACCACACTGCTGTTCGCCCTGTCTGCCCACTGCAGCCTTCGTACCTGCGAATGCTGATGATGCCTGCACTATCTGTTCAATGCTGACCATTCAGTGCTGAAGACAGGTTGAAGTCAGAATGCGTGTTCTCTAATCGGATTAGGCAGCCGTGTGGACATGCCAGCATTGAGCTTCTGTGAGCCAGCCATCTCGTTCTGTATGAGCGTGTGGCAAAAGAAGCAGTTCTGCAGTGCCGTTTAGGGAAATGACAGGAGCCGCTCATGATGATTGAGCACTGACTGTTTGGCACCCCTTACCTGGAGTAACGCAGCTAACAGCAAGCTCACCGGGCCGGTCCTGTTAGTCCCCATTGCAGATGAGGGAACCAAGGCACAGGGAAATTAAGTGGTGGGGTTGGATTTAAACCCAGACAGTCTGCCCCAGAACCTGTCCTCCTCTGAACTATTACATTATATTGTTTTCCTGTTAAAATTCATACCAACTAGTCCTTGGTATGTATTTTACTCTATGCTCAGTTCATTCTATTGAATGACGTGATAACTCTTATTGAGTTAGCTGTTACATGTAAGTACAGCCTTATCCTCTTATTCCACTAGCTCCTCTGAAGCCATAGTGTAGCGATGGTGTTCCACATAGATTATTAATGGGTGCAAGCCTCAGATTAAAGACCTACAGATTGGTGCTGTCCATGGCAAGGCGATGCTGGTGGGGAAGAGGTTTTTGGCTCTGTGCCCTGAGGGACCGTGCACAGAGCTGTGTGAGCTGTTCAGCAAGCATGACATTCTGCATTTGCCAAGTCTCCTGGGCTGTAAAATGGAATTACGGATGGGAGAATGATTTTCTTAAGAGTTTGGAAAAGCAGGTGACGACACTGATTTTTGAGCTTTGGTATTTAAAAGTTGTTCCTGGAAACGTTATATGATTTATTGAATCCTAAATCCAACCGCATGAGCCTTTTGCTTTCTTCTTATTTTAAAACACCTATGACAAATTGCAGTCACCGAAGTACAGTGACCTCATCAGAGACCCATAGAGGTTAAAATAATTTTCTTTAATTAAAATTCATTCCAAGATCAGGGCTTTAGGCCAACAAAAGCTGTACTATTCAAATAAATAATGTATTTGGATTTCTAATAAAAACGATTGCTTCTGTGTTTTGCAGGGGTATATCCGACAGTGCCGCAAGCACACAGCAATGTTCACTGTTGCGCAGCTAGCCACTATTTTTGGAAACATTGAAGATATTTACAAATTCCAAAGAAAGTTTCTGAAAGACCTTGAGAAACAGTACAACAAAGAGGAACCTCACTTAAGTGAAATAGGATCTTGCTTTCTTCAACATGTGCGTCACCTTTACTTAGTTATTCATAACATCTGGTTACGTAATTTGGAAATACATCTCCACTAAATACAAGAGTCTCTTTTATTGTTTGCTAGATGAATCTTCCATGGAAAGGAGATGTCCCTATCTTACGTGGTTATCATATTAACTAAATCTATATGGTTAATCTTGTCTAAATGTCCCAAATTCATTTTTTCCAAATCCTTTTGTGTAGTCTGGAATTAAGGGGTTACATTTGGAGTAATTGCTTTTTAAAAATTTCTAAGAATCCTAATAATATCCAGTACGTGTGAATTGCATTTCAGGCAGTGTTTTCAGGGTTTCTTTTATGGGCTTGTTTATTGCTGTGAGGTAGATATGATTATCTCTCCTACATCCTGGATGAGAAACTAAGGCCCAGAGAGTAAGTTACCCGGGGCCACTCAGCAGTAAGAGGCGGCTGAGAAGGCAGACCCAGGCATGTGGCTCCAGCACCTGGGCTTGTATACTGTAACTGTCTCGGAACCTTCCTGTGATAATCACGTGCATTTATCCCTTTTTAACTTATGACTGATTATTACTGCTAAAGGAATTCAGAGGAAGATTTTAGTTCCAGCCCAAATAGCAAGGGAACAGTAAGAGTAGTAATAATAACAATAGCAGCCTCACCACCTCCTTCACTTCCTGGGTGCTGGGCTCAGTAGCTGTCTAGAGTCCTCTGGGGCAGAAAGATTTTAAGTGGCTGGGCATAGTGTTTTTGTGGTAAGTCAGTTGGAGGTGGGGCCCCATGGGTGACCTGGGCATATTTGGGACATTGTCACAGGCCTCCTTGTGTGGCCCGTGCAGAAGGTTCCTGCAGGAGTCAGCTCAGGCCAGGCTGGAGGCCAGGTGATGGCCCTAGGAAGGTGCGTCTCACAGTGAGAATGGGGGGAGTGCTGCTGCCACCAAGGAGGGGGCTGTGGCAGGCCGAGCCAGGGTGACAGCAGGGAAATGGGAAGAGAGGTGTGTTTTTTGAGGAAAACCTGACAAGACTAATTGCAAACCACAAAGAATAAGCAGCCATCAAAGCTGCCTACATGGTTTTAGCTGAGTTGAAAGAATTTGTGGGAGGGGGACGTTAGAGGCCCCGCTCCCCCACTCCCCACCTTCCGGGGTGAGTGCAAGGCAGGCTGGAAGGAGACCAGGCTGCAGAGTCCTAGGGCAGCCTCGCCCTCAAGCCCCTCAGGAGCCTGCCGAAGCGCCCCTTCCTGCCGGCCCAGTGCACTTGTGGAAACCACGGCAGGGCAGCTTGGCCGCCAGCGGATGTCATGCCCTGTCCTTGCAGCAGTCCATCTCCCTCCTTTCTAGGGGTGTCCGTTAGAGAGGGCTGGGGTGGCGCTGTCTTTGTCATGGCCCAGAGCCACCCCAGAAGCTGACGAAGCTGTCCTTTTTCTTTCCAGCAAGAGGGCTTTGCCATCTATTCCGAGTACTGCAATAACCACCCGGGTGCCTGCCTGGAGCTCGCCAACCTCATGAAGCAGGGCAAGTACAGACACTTCTTCGAAGCCTGCCGCCTGCTGCAGCAGATGATCGACATCGCCATCGACGGGTTCCTGCTCACACCGGTGCAGAAGATCTGCAAATACCCGCTGCAGCTGGCCGAGTTGCTCAAGTACACCACGCAGGAGCACAGGTGAGGGGATGGGCAAGGGGCATGGGGGAGGGGCTGCTGCTGCTTCCTGCAGGCAGCACTTAAGCCAAGCAGTGATAGGTGGGCGTCAGTGTCGATCTTAACAAATTGGGAGCTCTGTGGGAGCAGTTTTCCGATTGTTTAGCCTGTGTGCAATTAACTCTTGAAACAGAGTGATTGGAGAGCCTCCAGAACATCCACTCCGAGAGCTGTGAAGACATGAGCATCCTTCATGAGCTGTGCCGCGAGCACGTGGGGATTTCTGTTGCATTGTTACTCCTTATATTGCTTACCTGTATTTTATAAATGTGCCTTTGAGTCCTCAGTGGTTAGTAAAGACCACTTCTGAGGGAAACAAACCAGTGTGAATGGAAAGCCAAGACTTTCATTCTCTCCCGTACCCATGACGATGCACAGCAGCTCAGATAGAGCAGGATTCTTTATGGCAAAAACATTACGTTATTGTGACTTACCTAAAGTTAGTTGTTGCTAAGCAATCTCTACTTAGCAACATAGAAGGGGTGAAGGCGCACATAAGCTTGAACTGTAAAGAGTGTGGAATGTCAGGGGTGGGAGTCCATACAGGGCTGCTGAGAAGACCAGGGCACTGGGTGCTCGCTGGGCCCTGAGCCGCTCCTTCCCCACCGGGGTGCCGACTCCCTGCTCTTCACCCTGTTCCCTTCTCTTGGGAGCACAGGGCTTCCTTTCATGTGTACCTGAATGTTGCATTTCCCTTCGAGCTTCCTTGGCACCTAGCCAAGCTCTTCTTACCCGCAACACTTCTGTTGTTAGAGTCTCAGCTTCTCCTGAACAACAAGCAACACAATACACACTCTCTCCGTCTTTATTACCTGCCGTGGTTATTTCTGGATTCTTCTCAGGCCCATGTTCTCTAGCCATATGATCTCTTCTGGGGGAGCCAGAAGTTATCTTTTGTTTCCTTAATAACCAACTGTCATTTCATGTGTACATAGAAGCTTTTGTGTGGTTATACATTAGGCATGTCACCCATTCAGCACTGGAACGTGCATGCCCATTTTCCATGCCATGGGAAAATGTCCCCACAGTGCAGCCCAGCTGTCTGGTGCCTCAAACTAGCAGTGCTTGGCTAATTGCTGAGTTCTCACCTGGCCATAGAACAGTTCTCACCTGGCCATAGAAGCAGTCATAGAACAGCTCCTGTGTGCCAGGCTCCAAGCTAGGACACAGGGGTACAAGGGTCTAGACTAAAGCTGACCGTTTTAGATGAGAATCGAACCAAGGTCCATGCCCCTGACACACAGTCTTTACCTGTACCTGCAGCGGATCATCTCAGAGGGTCCTAATGAGAAGAGGAAGAGGGAAGTGATTGTACCAGGAGGAAATTTCCATGGCAAACCACAACAGTTACTGGTTTCAGCAGCTAAATATCTCCCTGCAGGGAGTGGAGAGTGAATCATTATTCTTTTGTCCTCTTTGCCTCTGAACGCCTGTGAAGAGAAAGACTTGTAAAGGGAAGCTTCTGGCCAGGCACGGTGGCTCACACCTGTAATCCCAGCACTTTGGGAGACCGAGAGGGGTGGACTACCTGAGGTCAGGAGTTTGAGACCAGCCTGGCCAACGTGCTAAAACCCTGTCTCTACTAAAACACAAAAGTTAGCCAGGCGTCGTGGTGGGTGCCTGTAATCCTAGCTACTTGGGAGGCTGAGGCACAAGAATCACTTGAACCCCAGAGGGGGAGATTGCAGTGAGCCGAGATAGCGCCATTGCATTCTAGCCTGCATTCTAGCCAGAGCGGGACTTTGTCTCAAAGAAAAAAAAAAGAATGGAGCCTTCTTACAATTAGATTGGTAGATTGGAAAGTAAAGAATAAGAATGAGAGCAGGTCACAGAACAATAGACTCTAGATATGGGTGTTAAAGAGTTAGGACTAAAGGAATTAGAGAAAGCAATTCATTGAGATAGATAAAAGAAGAGAGAGCTATATATTTTTTTCTTATTCTGATGGAGAAATCAGAAAAGTTCAGTGGAAAAAAACAGGGAAGTCAAGAAAGCCACAAAATTGAACAAAAAAATATTTTTTAGTTGTAAATATCTTTTACAAGTTTTTGAAGACATTTTTAAGAAAATGTATGGATGGCAAGATGAGGAGCCCAGAGCCAGAGACGATAAATAAGAGAATTATAAGAAGCAAAGACTTCTGGAAAGCGTGGGCAGGCAGCTTCGTATGTTCTGAGACGGGAAAGCTGGGTCCAGAAGCCCACACCTCACTCTTCAGTAGTTGCCTTTTCTCCTTTAAGGGCAATTTTCACCAAGAGCATTTGCAGATTTTGCCTTTTTCAAAATAAAAATTAGTCAACATAACAAAAAGTCCATTTCCTTGTCTTAACTAAAACAAAGCAAAAAATCTTTTTCATTACAACTCAGTTTTGTCCAGAAGAACTTAATGTGCACCCTTTATTCATTGCTGGAGGCCTCTTCGGGGGCTCTGTGTCCCTGATTTTGGCAGCCCCTGGTGTCATTCTTCTCCTGCTCTCTGCCCCACTTCTGAGTGTGAATGGGCCTCTCTGCAGACAGCAGGTCTGCTTAATGTGGGCAGCGTCTGGGGACTTCCCAGGAGCTGAGTTGAATTGTGTTTGGTAAATAGACAAAAGAATCTGCCTTCAAGGCTTTCCCATGGTTGTAAAGGAGGATTCTCATTCATTCTGGCTGTGGTGCAGTGGCCCTGTCTGTCCCCTAAGTTGCCAGGGGAAAGTAGAAAATGCAGCTCATTAGCTGGATGGTTGGTCTCCCCAGCCCCGCATTATTAACGCTGAGCAAAACCTGAATGTGAAGTTTGCAGATACTGGACGTGCTCTGTGCCAGCCTGTGTGTAGACTGAAACTGTAGTTTCTGCTCTTCCTGTGCCAACAATTTTAGTGGGCTTGGGAGCAGGGGCCTGCTGGGGAGAACATTTTAGCTTGGCGTGACTGTGGCGGATGGAAAGCCCCAGAAAGGAAGATGTGTTGGTGAGGCGAGTGCCGTGCTCGCGTCCGTACACCTCTTCAGACTCCTGTCCTGTCCTCTCCTTTCCCAAACAGCATAAAAGATGAGACTCAGAGCAGATCGTCACCCTTGGAAATGGCTAGTGATTTGTAAAGTGCTTTATGTAACAAGAGTAGTTGTATGACAATCAAAGCCAGTAGAGAGATGTCCTTTCTGTATTAATGAAAGTTGCCCATTGTCACCATGACTAAAACTTTTTTGCTGTGGCATTTACTGTCATTCATTGTGATTTCTGGGAAATGAGTGAAAACATTTTTATTCCAAAGAATTCTGAAATGCATTGGGTCAGCTCCGTTAACCTATGCAGACTGTAGTCTATTCATGGGGGAACAAGAAAAAGGGAAGCAGTGGCTGTGATGTAAATGCCAGTCTGTCTGTTCTGTGCGTATAGGAAGAAGCGCCCCCTGAGTTATTTTGCCAGCCCACATTTGTAAGGTGCATGCCATGTGATTAACATGAACCTCCCGTCTTGCAGTGATTACAGCAACATAAAGGCAGCATATGAGGCCATGAAGAATGTGGCTTGTCTGATCAATGAGCGCAAGCGCAAGCTGGAGAGCATTGACAAGATAGCTCTCTGGCAGGTGTCCATCGTGGGCTGGGAGGTAAGTGGGAAATACCCCGCGTGACCCCATGCCACTGGCCCTTCCTGCACCTTTGATCTGGTACAGACACACTTTAAAATCCTATGATCAGTACCTTATATTCTTGGCTTTAACGGTACGTACACCATTAGTGGTAAATGTATTTTGAGGTATATTGTTGAATTTAACAATTAATTACTTTATTTAAACCCGATGCCCATAAGAAATAAAATCTGAAGAGTGTCTGCAGTTAATTTATTGCTAAGCCTCTGTCTCTCCTGGTGAGGGAGCTCCATGGGAATAGGAGAGGACAATTCAGGTGCAGCCATGTAATACAGTAGTAGAAGTATGGGGGACTCTGGAGTCCCTGCTCACATGTGAATCCTATACCATCTAGGCAGGATTGAATTTTTTATCTTATCAATTGTGGAAGAAAACATTACCTACCTCATAGGCTACCGGGAGCATAAGACAGTATAGGCCAGTCACAGCAGCTCACACCTGTAATCCCAGCACTTTGGGAGCCCGAAGTGTGAGAATCGCATGAGCCCAGGAGTTTGAGACAAGCCTGGGCAACATGCCAAGACCCTATCTTTACAAAAAAATTAAAAAATTCAGCTGGGCATGGTGGCATACGCCTGAAGTCCTGGCTACTCGGGAGGCTGAGTTGGAAGGATCACTTGAACCTAGGAGATTGAGGCTGCAGTGAGCCATGATCATGCCACTGCACTCTAGCCTGGGTGACAGAGCAAGACTCCATCTCAAAGAAGAGACAGTACAAATACAATGCCTATAATAATGGTCCAACGAATATTATCACTCTCTCTCCCTCTCTCTTTTTGTATTTATTTATAAAAACAACAATGATAATAGCTAGTACCTGTATGTGTTTACCACATGTTAGGCTGGCAGTAGTCTGAGCCATTTGTATATACATGAACTCATTTAACCTCTCCACAATCCTATTAAGTAAGCACCATTATTATACCCATTTAACAGATGGGAAAACTGAAGCACAGAAAGGTTAAATAACTTGCCCAAGACTACACAGCTCAAAAGTAGCAGAGGTGGATTCAAACCCAGGCAGGCACCCTGGCTTCCAAGTCCATGCTGGTGACCGCTGTACTCTACTGCCATTAACAAGAACAACAAGCAGATGCCATTCAGATTGTTTTTAGACCAAGCTACGTTGATTTTACATCTATTAATTAATTGGTCAGAACTCACTGTCCAGAGCATTGAGAAAGTTTGGAGCAAGAAGTTAGGTTTTTAACTGAAGTAGGTTATAGGTGGTGAAAATTGGAGAGAAACATATACATTTCAAGGGCCTTGTAGACTTCTGGCGTTTGGGCAGGATCTCAGAGAACACTGAGTCCAACTCTCTTATTTCCTAAGTGAAGAATCTAGGGCACAGAATTGCTCTGAGCAAGTAAATAGAAGAACTGTTTTGGAGTCAGGCTCTTTTGGCTCCAAAAAATATTGTGTATGAGTGGGATTGAGGAAGAATCCAATCTTATATAACGAGGGCCAGTGTCATACCAAATACCATAAAGTAACATTGGATTAGATGCCATCTAAATATTGTTCTTTCTGATTTTGGACACTGACGTTTAGGGGATAATTTGTCAGAAGTTAATTTCTTGCTGACAAGTTACCATCTGGCCTTTTCTTTCTATCATCCTAAACACTTGCAACTCCAGGGAGCTGCCATACATCAACACAAGTGTCAGCTCCATAATCACGGTCCTGTGTCCCCTCCATGAACACTTTCTTACATATAAGCCTAGTGTACTCATTCTCGGAGGCTCGTTTGGGTCAGCTGCTGTTTCAGATCTTGATTGAGTTTCATTAATTCAGCATGCTTCTTACCAGAGGCTTCAGGCAAGGAAGATCCCTCAGCTAACACAGAGGCACCATCACATTTTCATAGTGACTAGGGAAAAAGAAAAGGAAGAAATTTCAGCCGCAAGGGGACCAATAAACCCAGGTTTATTCATAACTGACCTGTGAGGCCCTGCCCGCTTATGAATGGGGACAGGTGGTGGGCAGTCTCAGGTAACTAGAAAATCTGAGAAGCATTCTGTGTCAGGAGTCTCTTCCACCCAAGGAATCAGAATTTGGAGTTTGTTTTGTTGTTGTTGTTTTGATTTGTTTTGTTTTGTTTTTTAAGAGCAGGGTCTTGCTGTGCCCCTCAGGCGGAGTGTACTGGCATGATCACCACTCACTGCAGCCTCAAACTCTGGGCTCAGGGGATCCTCCCTCCATCAGCCTCCTGTGTAGCTAAGACTACAGGCGTGTCCCACCATGCCCGGATAATTTTTAAAATTTTATATAGAGATGGGGTCTTGCTGTGTTTGCTCAGACTGGTCTCAAAGTCCTGGCCTCAAACGATCCTCCCACCTTGGCTTTCTAAGTGGCTAGGACTACAGCTGTGCTGGAATTGGAAGATCTTAAGGTATGTTTTCATCCTTCCAGGGACTGGATATCTTAGACCGAAGCTCAGAATTGATTCATTCTGGGGAACTGACCAGAATCACGAAGCAGGGCAAGAGCCAGCAGCGGACATTCTTCCTGTTTGACCACCAGCTGGTGTCCTGCAAGAAGGACCTGCTGCGCAGGGACATGCTGTACTACAAGGGCCGGCTGGACATGGATGACATGGAGCTTGTGGACCTGGAGGACGGGCGCGATAAGGACTGCAACCTCAGCGTGAAAAATGCCTTCAAGCTTGTCAGTAGGACCACAGATGAGGTTCATTTATTTTGTGCCAAAAAACAAGAAGACAAGGCAAGATGGCTGCAGGCCTGTGCGGATGAAAGGAGGCGGGTGCAGGAGGACCAGGAGTTGGGTGAGAGCCCTTGGCCCTGCAGGCGCCTTTGCCTCTGCCTGCTGGAATAGCTTCCTTCTCCAGCCCCACGGGCCTGCTCTGCCCAGCCTTCTCCCTCAGAGCTGAATCCCACCATGGGGAAAAGACGGGATCTGCAAAACCCTGACTACCTCTGAATGTGCTTACGAGACAGACCATGTCAGATATAGTTATACAGGCAACATTTATTCAGTATTTACCTTGCGCCAGACATTCTGTGGCCCGTTTATAGAGATTGTCTCATTGAATCCCTATGAAGTGGTTACTGTTGTTAATATCCACTTTATAGATGAGAAAGTTGAGGCTTATGGAACTGGCCCACTCTGGCACTGTGGCCACAGTTAAATCAAGCACTTTGGATGCCACATGAAGGGTATGAAGAATAAATAATAAATAAAACCAGCTCACTGTGACCTGAGAAATGGAGCCCCGCTATGGTGACCATCACTCAGGCCATCAGAAGTATCACGTGATTCTGGAGGCCTCAGCCTCCCCTTTGGCTGTGCCTGTGCAGTACCTTCATTGTGCCTCACTGCCACAGTCGATCCACACCCAGCAGCCCACCTGCACACTCCCCGTCTCTCCCTATGAAACTCAGGATGCCGTGTCATCCATTGCAGTTAAGACAATGATCCCTCACCCCCAGTGTTATATTCGTACTCCTTTGGTTTGTCTTCCCGGCTTCTGCTGACCTGGAGATCCTGTGTGGCCCCATGAAACTGAAGCCGCCATGCCTGGCATTAATGATGGCAGTACCCACAGTCTCTGAGCCCCCCTTTCAGTGCCTCCCAAGCTCTTAGGGTTTTGAGCACAATCTGTTGAATGGAAGTCAGGGTGCCACAATGGAGGATATTCATCTCTGCAGCCCACATGAGCCCGGCCCTTAAAAGCCATGGTCCAGGATAGAGCGGGGCCAGCATACACCCCTCCCCACCTTGCCCACTGCCATGAGGATGGCAGAACTGAAAACTAGGTGGTGCTTTTTCTGTCCTTCCCAGCCACTGGCTCTAAGCTTAGCTACAGAATTGGGTCTCACCCACAGGAGGTTTTGTGAGATTCTGCAATAGAGTTGGAGGGATTTACAAGTTGGTCAGGCTAAAGCAGAAGCTGGGATCCATCTAGTTGGAAACACTCAATGGGTGGACACTGGCCTGGACTTGGGCCACTCC
Source organism: Plecturocebus donacophilus (assembly GCA_004027715.1). NCBI lineage: Eukaryota > Metazoa > Chordata > Mammalia > Primates > Pitheciidae > Plecturocebus > Plecturocebus donacophilus. The sequence continues at coordinate 23,460 of PVKP010019339.1, read as the reverse complement.
AAGATACAGAGCTCCCCACATCACAGGCAGCCCCTTACACCAAGTGTCAGGGTGTCCTTTAGACTAAGGAAATCTGGTAACCAGCAACGGCCAGATGATTGGTGCAGACTCTAGGGCCTCATTGGAACAGGGCCAATCACTGACTCGTGCCCAGAATTCATTTGCAGATGACCATTACTAAAATGCAAAATGCAGAGCCACAAAATCTTGGTTTTACTCCTCATACGACTTGTCTAGTGCAGGCCCTGAAGTCATCTGTGAGTCAGAGTGTTTGGATTCCCGAAGATGGCACTATTTATGGGGGAGGGGGGCATCCTACACAGTTTCAGTGGTAAAGGAAAGGAGGGACCTGATGTGAAGCCCTTTGCCCTGTGATGATCCCCGTGCCCAATGTCAGGACAGTCTGGGACAGATGGTGGGCAGGTGAAGGAGTCACGGCCAGGGGAGCGGAGTGGGCAGAGGTAGAGAGGGAGCCTCAGGAGCAGGTCAGGCAGCGTGAGTCACAGACACAGGGCCCGGGTCAGCTGTGCCAAGCTGGCGCAATTACGTGCCTCCAGGAGGAAGACTTCCTGCGGGAGAAGGCAGGGCCCCAGCACCCAGCCCTGGCCACTCAGCTCTGTCCTTCCTTCCTTCTTCCCTGTGTCCTGTCAGGCTAAGGGTTGCCTCATCTTATCGTTTGCAGTGATTTGTTTCACCCAGTTTACACGCTGCACACAGACACTGTCACATGCTATGGGACTTTACAGTAAGGGAAGGCTCAGGACACACACTGACACAGCTGGGGTATAGAATCTGGTTCCCACTACTCACATGCTACCTTTGTTCAGGGTGGAACTTGTAATGTGCAAAGCTCTCATAGCGCATGGGCGTTCAGGCCCTGGGACCTTTTCCTCTGTCCTGTCCTCCCGGGGCCTCATCATTTAGGTTATAGTGGGGATGACCCCATGTGAACGTTCGCCTGGGAGTGTTGGACTTCACACAGACATTCTGCGTCATCATGAGCACCCCCCACCATTTCACTCTCCAAACTGTCCAAACAATTTGCAGGACAGTCACATGGCCACCTTGGTGATAATTCTTAGGACCTCCCCTTTTCTGATCTTCAAACTGTCCGGGTTCTTTGTCTCAGGTTATGGGGATAACCTCAATGCTAATACGGGATGTGATACCAGTTTTGCTCTGAAACATGTCCACGTGTTCTGAATATATATCACATTTATTTCCAAATGCAGGAATGGAAATTTCAGAAAACCAGAAGAAACTTGCCATGTTAAATGCTCAAAAGGCAGGACATGGAAAGTCAAAAGGTAAGTTATGGGAAGGCTTTGTCTCCTTAATGCCTCTCTGTGTTCTCATGAAAATGGGGAATATACCCCAGGTTGTCAGCCTGTGACCAGCTTGGAGCAAGGGGAACAGTGGGAGTTAGAACTCAAAAGGGCAGGTCCAGAACAGGGGCAGGTGAAGGTGGCCTGCGTTTGGTCTTGAATGTGCATCAGCGTTGGTTCCCATGGAATGTGGGCATAGGAAACCTTCAGAGGGGCTGCCAGAGGATGATGGGCCCCTTGCCTGCCCAGGGGCCCTTTGCTCCCCTCCCCAGAGGGCTAATGCTGTGAGCCACCAGGTCACCTACATCACCAGTCTGAGGCAAACCAGGGACTATTGCATCTTTTGGTGATGAGAGGACAAAATCTCAAACCCCAAACTGTCAGCTGTAGGCTGGACACAGTCTAGTTTAAGTAAGAAAAAGATGTAAAGATTCGGTGTATCAGGCAAGGAGTTAGACCAAAAAAAAAGACATATGAGCTGATTTAGGGCAGTGATTCCCTAACCTCCATGCACATTAGAATTCCCGGGCAGCTATTCAAAATGCTGATGCCCAGGCTGCATACCCAGAGGTTCTCATGCACTAAGATTTGTCCACACTGCAGATAATGCAGATGATCTGGCCCAATAGGAATTCAATAATAAGGATTTTTTTCCCAAAAAAATATGCACTGCATTCTTAGAAACTTTATTCCTGTCATCTTGCTACTTTAAAAGGGATTTACTGGCGGGGCATGGTGGCTCACGCCTGTAATCCCAGCACTTTGGAAGGCGGAGGTGGGCGGATCACGAGATCAAGGGATTGCCATCATTCTGGCCAACATGGTGAAACCCCGTCTCTACTAAAAATTCAAAACAAGACAAAAAAATTACCTGGGCGTTGTGGCATGCACCTATAGTTCCAGCTACTTGGGAAGCTGAGGCAGGAGAATCACTTGAAGGAGGCAGGGGTTGCAGTGAGCTGAGATCGCACCCCTGTACTCCAGCCTGGCAGCAGAGCAAGACTCCATCTCACAAAAAAAATATGGGGGTGAGGTTTACTCTGTGAAATTTATCTCTTTTGGTATTTTCCTGACTGCAAGTGCGAAAACAAGGACAGTGAATCCCAGAACTGCAATAGGCCACCAACTAAAGAGCCAGGAAGAACTCATTCCCAAAACCACACTTAGCACTCCCGTTTCCTCCATGCAAATGCAGAATTTCTTTTCCCCACTAAGTTACAAATAACTTTAAGACAGAAAATCCCATGTCATTAACTTTTTTAAATTTCCACTTCTAATGTCAGATGACTAGTAAATCAATTTTTAAGAATATTTTGTTTTCTGTCCATATCTTCTGAGAGTCACTCACCCAGCAGCCAAGCTCCTCAAGAACGGAAGGAATGCTGACATTCACAGGTGGCCACCAGGGATGCTGTGCCTGGCTTGTCTGATTTCTTCCTTTCTGCCACCCTGGGAGTTAGGGAGAGTTCTGGCAGGTCAGGGGCAGGGGCAGATTCTGAACCAAGGCCTGCCTGCTTCCAGAGCCAACCTTCTAGTTACCTTTTGATCTAATTGCTAATTTTAATAAACCTTCTAAATTACCTCTGCACAGATTGAAAATACCTACTCCAGTGAAGTTTTCATGAGAGTGATTAGGTATTGGGGGCACAGTTCTAAGCATTTGTATTAATTCATTTAATTCTCATAGCAACCCTTTAGGTACTGCAATCCCCGTTTTAGGGATTGGGGGACCAAGGCACAGAGAAATCAAGTAATTTCCGCTGATAAATGGCACAGCAGGATTTGGGCCGAGGCAGCATGAGCTCCATACTTGCGGTGAGAGCATTTTCTTGCTGTTCACCTTGACGGCCAGTCTGGCTCAGGTTCTGCCACTTCCTGCTGTGTGTCCTGGCAGTTTCTTTCCTTGTCAAGTTGTGGTCATGATACACCCTCGTTGGAGGCTTTTTGGGAGATTTCAGTGACAGAGACTCTGTCAAGCTGCACACAGAGTACTTGAACGTAACAAGTGTAGCTACTGGACCTTTTCTGGTTAATGTGAATTAAGAATGAGCTCTCTACAAAAAAATACATAATTAGCTTGGGGTGGTGACATACACTTGTAGGTCTGGCTACTTGGGAGGCTGAGGTGGGAGGATCACTTGAGCCTTTGAGGTAGAGGTTGCAATGATCCAAGATCACCCCACTGCACTCCAGCCTGGGCAACAGAGTGAGACCCTGTGTCCAAAAAAAAAAAAAAGGAAAGAAAAAGAATTAGTTAAGAACTTGGATTTGAGGTCTGAGTGTTTTTATTTTTTTCTTTTTGGGTTAACAAGTGACCCTCAGTCCCTGATCCATCTCTCTCCCCTCCTGAGTTAGGCTACGGCGGATGCCCCATGGCCCCACCGCACCAGGGCCTGCACCCCATCCACCAGCGCCATGTCACTGTGCCCACCAGCATCCCCCAGCAGCAGGTCTTTGGCCTGGCAGAACCCAAGAGGAAGCCATCGTTCTTCTGGCACACCTTCAATAGGCTCACTCCCTTCCGGAAATGAAAACAGGAGGCTGCGCTTCCACGGAGGTGGCTGTCGAGGAGAACTGTCTTTGTTTCTTGTATCCTTCAACCCAGGGAAAGTTTCTTGATCCAGTGATAAAAACTTCCTTTTTAAGATCAAGGAAGGAGAGAAGCTCTTGGACTCGCCTTCAGTCTTTGGAGACCCAGCTGCCTTTGTGGAAGGGAGGAGAAGGTCATGACACACAGCTTTATCCTGCACAGAAACCCCCGTGATCCGCTGTGCATGGCCGAGACGTGGGACTCAGTGCCATGCTCTAGAGTGAATGGTGAGGCAGCAGCTGCAGCCACCCCTGCTACTGATGAGCACGTGCCTGCTGCAGGTCCAAACACGGCATCCAGGGCTTTGCAGTTCCTAAGGAGTGATGAGGTGAGAGGATCATTCCTGCATTTGATTTTCAAGGATGTCGTCCAGGCAGGGTCAATGCAGTGCTGCTCATGTCTGGTCACACTTAGAAAGTGAGCTCTGTTTCCCTTCTGTAACACTGGGGACCTACAGCTGCCGTGGAGCCAACCATGGTGTTCCCTGGCATCTTTGGTGTCCACACAGATGCTGAATGGTAGCACAAACGTCATCTTGCAAGTTTCCTCTTCCTGCAGGCGAAGGGGAGTTAAACGTGGTGCATCTGTCACCTTGCATCGTGGTCCTCAGTGCAGAGTGTCTTATGCATCCTTAAGAATCCACTGCTTTTCAGGCAAGGAGGGAGAAATCCTACTGCGTACTGGCTTTGTCTCAAAATCGAGTTCCCTCCTGCCTGCACGCCTCGAGTAACTCCGAGTGGAAATCACGTCTAGCCCACACACTAACCTAAGAAACTGCCATTCAAGGCTGGGCCCGGTGGCTCACACCTGTAATCCCAGCACTTTGGGAGGCCAAGGCAGGTGGATCACCTGAGGTCAGGAGTTCAAGACTAGCCTGGCTAACATGACAAAACCCAGTCTCTACTAAAAATACAAAAATTAGCTGGGTATGATGGTATATGCCTGTAATCCCAGCTACCCAGGAGGCTGAGGCAGAAGAATCTCTTGAACCTGGGAGGTGGAGGTTGCAATGAGCCAACATCTCACCAGTGCACTTCAGCCTGGGTGATAAAGCGAGACTCTGTCTCCAGGAAAAAAAAAAAAAAAAGACTGCCATTCAGGCAACTGTTTGCAATATAAAAGTTCATTTAATATATATGATACAGTGAACATGAAAATACACTGGTTGGAAGGCATTCTCAAAGAGCTGCACTACAGCAGACGTCATTCTTACCAATGAAGTTGCAAAGACAGGCAAAGCAGTCCTGCTTCTTGGGAATCGGAAGGGGCCTTTATCACATCAACCCAAACAGTGGGACATAACCGTGCCACCTGAGCATGTCAGCAGGCTTCTGAGGACTTGTTCTTTATAAAAGAGAACTTCACAAAATATCTAGGCTCAGACATAGCAGTCTTTATTCAGAAAGGCCACGTGGGCTGACACCTGCCATCTCCTTTTCTTTGTGTTGCATATTTTCATGACATAACTTTTAACCACGTCTAGAGAAGGCAGGCTCTGCAAGAAAGATGCCCTTTCAACCCGCTCAGTGCCCTGGACAAGAGATACTGTGTTACACTGTTAATGGGTTTCTATTTGAGAACCTCATTTTTGTATGCGACTCTTGGAAAGTTCTTTTTTCTAACAGGCCTATGTTTGAGAATAAACAAATCTGAGATGTCAAAGACAAAGATGTATTCAGACTCCAGGTGTGTGCCTCCTCCGTTCTCCCCTGCAACTCCCCCACATCCAGAGCCAGTCCTGAGGGGTGACATCATGCATCAAGAAAAAATAACATTGGCCCTCTGGGGTGGACCCTTGGAACATTCTGTGACAGCTGATGGCCATGCTGTGCCACCTTGGCACACATGCTTAGGGCAGCATTACCGAGGGTTACTGTGCCCCATGGCTGACAGCCCCTGGGTTGCTTCTGTGGACTGTCATGCTGCCAGGAGTCTCCTGAGACCGAAGCTGCTGCAGGAAGCAGCTTCTGAAGAGGTGCTGTGGCGTGTGGGGGTGTGTGTGTTTCTTTCTTGAACAGACATGCCAGCTGTAATTGTGTTTATAGAACTGACCTTTTTACTAACAAAATACAGCGATACATTTTGGAAGCGATACTTAGTATGCTTTTCCTGCGCACCTCAGCAGTCACTGTAGGGGTCTCTGTGCTAGAGTGGTTTGTGTGTACAGCCATTTTGAACAAATTGCTTTAAATGTAATATAAGAGAATTAGTTTAAGGAAGTAAAGAGAATCATTTGCTTACATTACATTTTCAGTGAGGATTCAGTTTAAGCGAAGAGTCACTCTTACGGCTTCCATTTCCTAATGTTATTCATGGGTAATGAAGAAATGCTTTACATTTTGTGGCCAGTCCTAATTTATTTTCCAGCTGAGCCCTAACCTCCGGTTCCCACCTACCTCCACAGACTTCCTAACATAGAATCATGAATACCAGGACATGTTTTTGTTAAGTCAGGTTCAGTTTAAATCCTGAGGTTGCCCCAGTCAGTTTTATACAGTGTGAGGGTCACTCGATTAAAATCTCTCTCTTAGGCAGATCCTACTTGGATGTACAGGTGATTTTGAAAACTGTTAACATTTTTAAAAGGCTAGAACATCCTTTGGCTTCTTGAAAATCCGTATGTCTGGCTTGGTTATTATTACCACATGCCTGAGCTCTTCAAAGCACAGAAGGCTCGAGTATTCTCATTTTCTATTTGCCAAAATTCCTTCCTGATTTGAGTCACATGTTCCACTTGGGGAAAAAAAGAGAACAGAGAGCCTCCTCCATGGACAGTGTATGAATTTCTTTGGGAATGTGGCTCACTCCAGCCTCTGCCTTCCTCTCTTTTTAACCTTACATTACATAATATTATAGATGGGCCAAAAAAAGAAAAGATGACATTTTGATGAATTTCACCTATTCTTCACATCTCAGAATTTGTCAGCTTTGTTGGAAGACAGTTGAAATAGCCTGAGGTCAAAAACAATCTTCTCAGTTTCAATCATACCTAAAACCTATAACAACTCTGCAGTAGATTACAAGCAATCATAAAATCAAATGTTTGCAGAATTCTGGAGCAATAGCTTCCTTGGTCTTTGGCCTGCAGACTAGAAAGAGGGTGGCAGTAGTCTGCCGGAGCTTCCCTGGGATACCAGCCACGTGGTTTATTTTCCTTAGATCTGATTTTTGTGTCCCTTAGGTAGATCTGATTTTGTAAACATTTCACCACCATCAAACACTATTTCTGAATATTGTGCCTTTTCATACCTAGCCTAGATGAAAATCGATCCCATGCCTGTTCAGGAAATCCCCACATCCTACATGACTATTATCTAGACACAAAAGGGCATTTAATTCAAAATTTGGTTCACAATGTAAATGTTTTGTAAAAGCCAGCTGACCCAGCTTTTTACCAGGGGGAAACTCTGCAAACCAAATTGCTGGTATTCCTTCATACAGATCAACTTGGTGTCCTAGCCAGAATAGAACAGCGTAATTACCTGGAGTTAGGGGGAGTATTTCTGTTGCTTGTCAAGGAGAGAAGAAACCTACAAGTGTCCCTCAGCGGATAGTGCCAAGAAGTATGAAAAAAAATGTCCTTTCACTAACTCACAGGCCAGGGATGCAGGACCCAAGTCAGCTAGGTGAAACTGCTAGCAGACGCAGCTTTCCCATAATAACCCAACCTGCAAACCATTCTCCCTATTGAAGTTTCCCTTGGCTAATACTGTTGTTTTCACGATGTAATGAAAGTGGATTTCAAAAGGCTTTGGAAAAATAAGTGGAACATGACTTATCTTGAAGGAAAAATAGCAAAAGCTTAAATATTTGATGTAGGTTTACTTAGCTACAACATACTTTACACTGTTGCCTTTAGTTATCTCACAGGATTGACATTTTGTATTTAGAAAATACTTTATTTCTAATCTTTTCTTGTAAATATTAGTGTCCATCCATTGTGTATGACTTGCTTATCTACTTTGCAAGGCTTTGGGCAACCTTTTAGCTCATTAAAGATGATGTCATCTATATAGGTCAAAGGGTGGGACCTCTTAACTGAGGAATTCGCTGTTGACAGCTGAAGTATGGTGTACAAGATTGATGTAACTTGATATGTATTTTTGTTGAATGAAGTTTTTTGTAAAAAGAAATTATTTACAATGTTATTTGAATGATTTTTTAAATGCTGTGAATCTATATTTGTTGTTTTATATATTAAAATTAATTTGCCAAGCTGGTTCTGGTGATGCATTTGAGTAGCAACCTTTAGAAGGAGGAAGTGGAGAGCTGGGTGCGGGGGCTTCTAGGATTTGTAACTCCTCTGCTGCCCTGATGTCCCTAGACTTCTCGGCAGCAACAATCATCCATGCAGGAGCTCCATGTAACCCCTGGGTATGTGTGGGAGGAGGCTCTAGGGCAGCCTAGGAGAGCCCCCTGGCTTGAGAAACGTCCTTGGAGTGAGAGGGATGTGGAAGGGAGCAGTGGGATGGGGCCGCTTTTGCTAGGGATGATGGAGAGGACAACAGAACGGACTGTGCCCTCTGACTGCCCCTGAAGGCTAGGCCCTGCTCACTAGGCCTTTGGAGGGGGTAGATTAGGATTTCCTTCTCTGATTAACAGCTCAGAAAGCTAAGTCCACAGCCCATTGTTTGCTGTGGCTGTAATCAGAAAAGGATTCCTATGAAGGCTGCCAAGTGGCTCCTCCTCACTTTTTGTTTACTCTTAACATCCGCCTGCTTCCCAAAGTGACCCTCTCCCCCTGTTGGGCTGCACTGGGGAGGAGCGGCCGTTAGGGTGGGGAGGGGGCCAGCCCCGGAACCCATGGGGCAGCGCGTAGTGGCACCTTGTAGGGACTGAGAGGGCGGTGGCATTTGGTTCCAGGAGAGTTGCGGGGAGCTGACCTAACATAAGCGCGCCCCTACTCCGCACTGGCGAGGCGGGGAAGCTGGAGGGAACCGAGCCGAGCCTGGGCCACGCAGCCTGGAGGCGGGAGGCGCCGCGCTCAGGAAGCGCCCGCAGTATGGAACCCTTTCCCCTGCGAGCAGGGGCCAGGTCCCGACTCCTGAGCCGGCTTCCCGTGGACCCCAGGCCCCGGCAGCGTCCCGGAGAGGGACGGGCCCGCGGGGTGGCTGGGGTGCTGACAGCGGGGCCGCAGGTCAGGTTCTGGAAGCCTCTCCGCCGGGCTGGGCCGCGGTGTGCAGACGTGGGCGGGCCCGGCAGGCGGAGGGCGCGGCCGGCGGAGGCCGAGGCTGGGCTTCCCTCGCTGGCTGTGTCCGCAGCCTTCAGTCTTGTCGTGTTGCCGAGTAACAACCCAAGGTCAAGGAGAAGCACTGAAGCAACGGCATGAACATGACTTTGAAAAAAAACCTGCCGGGGGCGCTCCTTCCTGGCCCTGGGCGAGGCCGACAGGCTGCCCAGGCGGGCGGGTCCCGGAGCTCCCCAGGGGCAGAGGCGCGGGAGGCGGGAAGGGGCCAGGCGGCGGGACGGGTGTCCTCAGCGGCAGGGGGGCATGCGCATTCCTTCGGGGTCGCCTGCGGTGCTGGGGGTCGGAGGCGAGGCGAGGCGGGCCGAGGGCAGCCCGGTCGGAGCCGCGCCGAGACTCAGGGGCTCCGAGCGCTTCGCCACCCAGAGGCGTGGTGGTCTGCAGGGTGCCCGGGAGAAGCCAGATCCCGCTTACTTTACTAATTGGATCCCGCCGCCTGGGACCTCAGCGTTGTCATGTCCGCTGCACTGACCGGGAAACTGAGGCACGGTGCTAGCAACGGGGAAGGGAGTTGGCGCCGCCGAGCTGGGGCACGCCCCGCTCCCGCGTGGCCTCTGCTCCAGCTCGGTGCTCCGCGGCACCTCGGGAAACGGCCGGGCTCCTCTGTCTTCTGGAAGATATTCGTTAATTTTCCTAGATACGAGGAAAGTGAACCCGTGATTGCCGGTATTGAACAAATGGCTGCACCGCGTTCTCCGCGGTAGGTGGAGTGTGTGACTGTGAGTGAGAAGGGAATGGGCACTGAACCCATACCTACACAAATGCCTAAAATCCTAAGGAACGATGACACTGAAAATCTAATTAAGCGATAGGAATTCTAATCGCCCGGGATCCAAATGAGACCCATCCGCTGTCAGCAGCCTTCAGTTTTGTCGTGTTGCCGAGTAACTACCCCAAGGTCACGGAGAAGCACTGAAGCAAAGCCTTGAATATCACTTAGAAAAAGAAACCTGCCTGGGGCACCCCTTCCTTCAGACTCCTCTTGAAGGTATTCCCTCATTTAATTCAAAAAGAGCTAACTTTGCTAAACAAAGTGGTGCTGGTAGAAGATGCTACCTAACTCAAGTGTGGCTGTAATTCTTGAAGCTCTTCCAAGACATCTCGGCCTTCCCCTGTTCCCTCCCCTTCCTGCTATTTTGCAGACATATCCACTAGGGAGTTGTATGGCAGGAAGGCTGATTTTATTTAGCTGGCCCTTGATTCCTGGTTTGCACAGTACCTGGGTCGAGCCTGCAGTCCTGAGGTTCAGGTAAGTGCATTAGGAAAGGATTTATTCACAGTCAATTTAAGGCATCTAGGTCCTAAAACAGCGCTTATATTATCTGTGGGATAATCCTGCTTAGTTATTTGCAAAAGAGTCAGATGTCTGTAGAGTTTTGGGTAGGAGAGGGTAAGCCACTTTCAAAATTCATTCTTGAGGAAGAGGCTTCGGAGGAGATAAAAGCAGATTTTGAAGTTCTTCTGCTAGAACTCTGCAATTGGCTAGGAGAGACAAAAACCATAGAATAAGTCATGAGAATACTGAATCTTTTTAAGAGCGCTTTCTAGAGAAGCTTATAGATTATTTTGCACAAATTTTAATGTGTACTTTTTTTCTTGATCAGGTTTATCATATTCAAATTGCATACATTTTCATATTTATGGCTATGCTAATTTACAGTATAGAAAAAAACCATCAATATATATTGAAGAAGAAATGTATAAAGTTACAATATAGAGAGTGCATGGAAGACAGTGTATTCGATGAAAGCACCCTAGAGCTATTTGGACTCTTAGACTGTCAGAGCTGGGAGGGCGTTAGTTCATCCTTTCCAGTATAAGCAGGAGGAAGTTGAGGCTCTGAGGTTTGGAAACCTGGTAGAAATCACTCAGCTGATTTCAAGCAGGTTTGTATTAAATCTTAGTTTGGAGAAATTAAGAATCTTAAGAGTGACAACCTTGGCTCTTGAATTAAGGAAATGATGTTCTTAAAGAAAATTAATCAGGAAGGGCACTGGGTGACCATTTCTCAAGAGATTCTTTAGCAAAGGACAAATATAGGTAAAGCATAGGAGAACAAGCCAGAATAAATGAACTAAATAAGAACCCATTTTGGGGGGACTAACATTAACTTCAAAGTTATTTGCAGTCTGTGTCCGTTTGCTCCGACCAAGCCAGTGTGTCAGGCTCATGCAGGCACAGCGTTCTACAGAATGATGGCCTCTGTTCTCTATACATTCATATAATAGGAGTGTGTAGAGATCTTGTTTTGACCTATCCAAGGCAGTGACTTGTTGCTTTTTACGGTCGTATGCCCAGTGAGGCCCCGGCAGCTGTCACTGGCTGACTACAGATGTCCGCAAGCCTCCTCACTTCTGACGAGCCCCACCCCTCGGGCAGCGCATGCCTTGCGTTCGTCAGGAAATGGGCTCCGCTGTGTGTCCCAGAGACCCTACGTAACAGTGGCTTAAGCAAGGTAGACGTCTATTTCTGTTTCATGTACTCATGTCGAAGATGTGCTGGCAGGACAGGTCTGGTCTGTGGAGTCATCTGAGGCCAGGGGTTTTCTATCCCCAAACTGTCACCCTCCTTCAAGGAGTCGCACATGGTCCACCACACCATGCACACCCCACACGGGAAGCGGGAAAGGGCACCCCCTTACCCTTTAAGGCCGGTCATTGCGCACAATTACACGCCTCACTTTGGCTCATTCCCGTGGCCTATAGTCTAGTTCCATGGTCATATCCAGGCTGCAGGGGAGGCCGGGGAGTGCAGTCTATCCTGGGCAGCTAGGAGCCCAGCTAAAACTTCTATTGCTATGAACGAAGGCAAGAGAGCTGTGGGAGATAACTAGCAACTCCATGAAAGCACTGACAAGGATGAGAGTTGAGACCCAGTCACCTTCCCAAGTGTTGGTCCATGCACAGTTGGAACCAGGATAGTATTTCTTGCATGGCTGCATTGATTCATTCAACAAATATCTGACTGAAAATAAAGTACTGAATAAGAATAAGGAAGTGGAAAAAAGCAGTCACTGTCTTCATAAAGCTCTAACCCAGGTTGGTACCTACTAAATGATCACTGGTCTTGGTGTGGTGCACAGAGTAAGTGGGGACTGGAGAGGGCAGTAACAGGTAAGAGAAGAGAGAGGGAGCAGGGGATTGCAGGGAAAGATGGGAGACAGAAGAGGGCCCCAGCTCCAGTGCCTTCTGGAAAAAGACCAGGCCCGGAAATTAAAAGGTGAGAGTGTAACTGTGGTTCAACTAATGAAACTGAGAGTCCGACCCATAGCTTTGTGAGAGGCACGAATGTACTTTTTTATTTTTTTAAATAACATTAATAGAATTTCTTCTATATTCCTTGTGCAAATCCTCAATGTTCTACATTGAAGAAGAGGCTAAACTGGAGGCATAAACTTTCTAAATTTTCTCATTAAGAACAGTGCCAAGCTGGGTGGTGGCCATGTCTCTAATCCCAGCTCTTTAGGAGGCTAAGGCAGGAGGACCGCTTAAGCCCAGAAGTTTGAGTCACGCCTGCGCAACATCACAGGACTGTGTCTCTATAAACAAACAAATAAATAAGTAAGAGATAGTGCTGCAACTTACTGTACTGTGCATTTGGGAGAACACGTATTAGGTTAATCAGAATCATTTGTTGGAAGGTTGTCTACTTGCTATATAAACAAGCTGGTTAGAACCTACCTACATCAAGTATGCAAAGCTAGTGAAAGAATTACACGAGAATAGCTGCTTGCTTTCAGGCTGGCTCCTTCTTCTCCAGAGAGCAAAATGGAGTTTATCCTAACTTGACACCTTTATAATCTTGTGATCATTTTATTCCTGGAATCATTGTACTCCACATTTTGAAAAGCTAAAAATGAAAATTACAGAACCCTCAACAAAGTTTGGTTGATGGAATTTAGATTTGACTGCTTCCAGTCTGAGTTTAACAAAGGAGGCTGGTGTATATTTTTCATGGAGTTTGGCTCCAAGAAAATGCAACTCAATTTCCTGAAATGGAGTGGATTTGTGACTTCACAGGGAAACATCTGCATTTCCTTTTCCAAAAATACTCCATTTGCATTGGCCTGCACTGTGTGACATTTCCCCCAGATGGCAGTACAGTCCTTTGGATGACATCTTGCTGGTTTTCAAAATCTAGAAATATTTGTATAGGCACTGTAAAATAAAAGGGTTTTTTATCAATGAAATGCTCCCATAACCATCCCCATTCTAAAGCAACCATCTTCATTTACATATATTCACTTCGAGTTTTTGTAAATATTCGTAGTCATAAGTACATTTATAATGTGCATGGCATTTTAGTCTACTATTAAAATTCAGCATGACATATATAATTTACATATTTCCACATACCTTCATAATTATTTCAGCAATTACATACTATTACGCATACTAAGCCTTTCCCCTACTGTTACATATTATGTAGTGTGCACCTTTTCACTGTTATAGATAATGCTGCAGGTTAAGTCACAAAATTGGCACGCAATTTTGGAATATTAAGAATTTTAGGGATAGGAATACAGGGTGAAAGACATAGATGTCTTTTGCTCTTTAATGTTTCCAGAAAGATGTGCAGATTTACATGGCTATCAGTGCTATGAGAGGATCTGGGTTCTGACCACTTGCACTAGACCCACGTTTTTGTTTTTCAAAATTCTAAAAGCTAGGTGCAGGGTCTCCACCCTGTAATTCTAGCACTTTGGGAGACTGAGGCAGGAGGATTGCTTGAGCTCAGGAGGTCAAGAGTAGCCTGGGCCACAGAGTGAGACCCAGTCTCTCAAAAAAGAAGGAAGGAAGGAAAGAAAGAAAAGAAAGAGAGGGAGTGATGGAGTGGGAAAGAGAGAGAAAGAAAGAGAGTGAAAAAAATAGAGAAAGAGAAGAAAGAGAAAAAGGGGGAGGGAGAGAAAGAAAGAGAAAGAAAAAGAAAAGAAAAAGGAGTAAGAAAGAAAATAAATAAATAGATTAGATTAGGGCTGGGTACAGTGGCTCACACCTATAATCCCAGCACTTTGGGAGACGGAGACAGGCAGATCGCCTGAGGTCAGGAGTTTGAGACCAGCCTGGCTAACATGGTGAAACCTCATCTCTACTGAAAATACAAAAATGCCCTGGGCACGGTGGTGGCGCCTGTGATCCCAGCTACTCGGGTGGCTGAGGCAGGAGAATTGCTTGAACCTGGCAGGTGGAGGTTGCAGTGACAGGAGATTGGCCATTGCACTCCAGCCTGGCTGACAAGAGCAAGACTCTGTCTCAAAAAAAAAAAAAAAAAAAAAAAAAAAATTCGCCCGATGTGATGGTGCCTGCCTGTAGTCCCAGCTACTTGGGAGGTTGAGGCAGGAGGATCGCTTGAGCTGGGTGGTCGAGACTACAGTGAGCTTGGATTGCATGACTGTACTGCAGCCCGGGTGAGTACCTTGTCTCCAAAAATTAGAAATGTATATAACCCAAGACATCTCCCATGATACCTTAATTTCATTCAACAAGTGTTCAATCTGCTGTTGCAAGTTTAATGTTCAGTACTGGGAAGACAGTAATGAGGAAATACAGTCCGCGGGGAGCCAGATTCTTCACCCTACAATTATATAAACAAACTTGAAGCCCATGCCACGACAGGCGGCATGTCGGAGAGGAACACGGTGTCCGCAGCCTTGAGGGGAGCGTTGCTGAGTCGGGAGGTCCGGCCGTCCACATTTCGTCTCCCTTCTGGGCCTTGCGTTTGCTGCTCCATCTTTTGGAGCACTGCCCGAGGCGGTCTTAGCTCCTGCTCCTGCTGCGGTGGGAAACCGCATGGATGCCTGGGGCGAGGGCAGTGTCTACAGAGGAAGAGACTTGAAAACACACTTCTGAATTGTGTGACCTTTTCTGTGTGTGTGTGGCCCTTCTTCACAGTGGCCTCCTAGCAAAACGAGACCCTGACTCAAAGAATACCTCTCATGACAGTAAGACTGCTTAGAATGCTTTACTATTTTTTCTTTCTCCTTTTTTTTTTTGAAATGGAGCCTCGCTCTGTTGCCCAGCCTGGAGTGCAGTGGCGGGGTCTCGGCTCACTGCAATCTCCGCCTCCTAGGTTCAAGGGGTTCTCTTGCCTCGGCCTCCCGAGTAGCTGGGATTACAGGCTCGTGCTACCTCACCCAGCTAATTTTTGTATTTTCAGTAGAGACAGGGCACCATGTTAGCCAGGCTGGTCTCAAACTCCTGACCTTGTGATCTGCTCGCCTCAGCCTCCCAAAGTGCTGGGATTACAGGCATGAGCCACGATGCCTGGCCTGCTTTACTATTTTTTTAAAAATTTAATTTAATTGGCCGGGCGTGGTGGCTAACTCCTGTAATCCTAGCACTTTGGGAGGCCAAGGTGGGTGGATCACCTGAGGTCAGGAGTTCAAGACCAGCCTGGCCATCATGGTGAAACCCCATCTTTAAAAAAAAAAAAAATTAACTGTTTAATATGGTAAAAAAATATATAATATAAAACTTACCAGCTTAACCATTTTCAGGGCACAGTTCAGTGGCATTAAGTACGTTCTTTTTATTGTGCAACCATCACCACTATCCATCTCCAGAACTCTTTTAAAATCTTCCCAAAGAGAAACTCTGTACCCATCAATCAACTCCGTTTTCCCTCTCTCTTCACCTGGCAACCACCATCCTGCTTTCTCTTTATATGAGTTCGAGTGTCCTAGATACCTCTTATAAGTGAAATTATCCAGGTCTGTCTTTTTGTGACTAGCAGGTTTCACTTAGCAAAATGTTCTCCAGGTCCATCCATGTTGTAACATGTGTTAGAATTTCCTTTCTTTCTAAGGCTGAAGAATATTCCATTGTAGGGACCTACCACATTGCACGTATCTGTTTATCCACTGATGGACCCTTGATGGATCCATCTGGGTGCAGAAAGAAAAAAATCAAAACTTCTATGGACCTTTTTAAAGATAAGTTGGTGTTTCTAACATGTCTCAGCTTATGGCGTTTGCTGGCCTGAAGGCTTTTTGAGTGGGCTGGATGAAGCCAAGGGTCATTGGAAGCAACTTTCTTTCTTTCTAAACACCATCCTACATGTCTGCTCTGTGAAGTGTCTTCTCCTGGCCAACATCTTCTAGATTGCTATGGAAAATAATGCAACTGTGAACATGGAGCTCTGTTCCAGTCCTTGCTTTCAATTCTTTTGTGTAGACGCACAGCAGTGGAATTGCTGGATCAGGTGGTAATGCTATGTTTGCTTTACTATTTTGAATGTGCCTTTATGCATATTGTGATACAATTTGCTCTTTACAACAGTCCTGTGAGATAAGTAGGCATTTATCTCTGGTTCGGAAAACTGATTTTCTCAAAGCTAAATGATAAACAGAAGAGTATCCTAACCTTAAACTTGGCTTTTTTATTGCCCGTTCACCTTGAAGAGTGGTTCCAACTGCAAGTGTTACCTTCCAAGGACAACGTCTTTCTAATTATAACCAGCTTGGCCTGCTGCCCTGAGCCTTCTGTCCAAGTCTGTCCAGGTATGGGTCTGGGGCAGGGAACAGTTCATCCATTTCCCACAGCACAGAACAGAGGCTGTGTCCAGGGCCCCAGCAACAAAGGTTTCTCCTTTGGGTTTCTGTTTCCCTCTTTCAGTTCAGAGTCTGTCATCTGAACCATGAGGATCTGGTGGCTTCTGCTTGCCATTGGAATCTGCACAGGGGGCATAAACTCACAGGACACGTGCAGGCAAGGGCACCCTGGCATCCCTGGGAACCCTGGTCACAATGGTCTGCCTGGAAGAGATGGACGAGATGGAGCAAAGGGTGACAAAGGGGATGCAGGTACTCACCTGGGTGCTCTGGCTGCCTTTCAGCTTCTCCCTTTATTCCTTTCATCTCCTTCACTCATCATCTGTGTGGTTTTCCACCTACCCACTCACACCCTACCCATCCATCCACCCATCCTCCCCGCAACACTCACCGGGGCCTGACCCCATTCATCTATCCACCCATCCGCCCCGCAACACTCACCGGGGCCTGACCCCATTCATCTATCCACCCATCCGCCCTGCAACACTCACTGGCCCTGCTCCATGCCACACTCTGTGCCAGGTGTTGGCACAGGATGAGATGGACATGACCTCTTTCCTCCTGAGTTCTCTCACCTCTGATACTGCAGAACATTTTCAGTAGTACATGATGTCATGCATCCGCCCACCTCAGACGACAGGTATGATGAATTTTTGGCAACATGAGGCCAGTAGAGAGATCTGATCACGAATTATTTGGCAGCAAGCACCCAGCTGCAGTGCAGGTGAGAGCTAATACCGCATTGCGCCGTGAGGCAGGAGACACGGAGTGACAGACGACACAAAAGGAGACGAGAATCTGAGCCATACAGCTGCTGCTTATGCATCCACGGCCTAGGCTGGGACCCTGGCCTAGGGTCTGGGGATTTGGGGAGCGGATCCAGCCTCTGGGAGGGAGAGTTGCAAAAGCCGGGAAGTCTGAGTGGTTTCCATAACAACAACCAACAGACTTGGTTTCCGAATGGGGTGTCATTCTTGAGCCCTGGTCTTGACCGTAGGGTCACATATCTAAGACATACGCAGAATGATCCATCTGGGAGCAGAAAGAAAATATCGAAACTTCCATGGACCTTCTTAAAGATAAATTGGTGTTTCTAACATGTCTCAGCTTATGGCATTTGGTGGCCTGGTGGTTTTTTGTGGGGGCTGGATGAAGCCAGGGGTCACAGGAAGCAACTTTCTGTCTTTCTAAACACCATCCTGCACGTCTGCTCTGTGAGGTGTCTTCTCCTGGCTGACATCTCGAGCTCATTCACACTGTTCCAGTCCCCAGGAAGCAAACAGCCCAGTTCAAATGAATAGCCAAGCCTTACCCTTAATGAAATCAATTCTTCTGCCCTCGCACTGGGACCACATTGGGGTGTGTGTGTGTGTGTGTGTGTGTGTGTGTGTGTGTTATTTCTGAATATATGGGCTTTTCATTTTTTAAATTTTTGTTATAAAATATTACACACAAAAGGTGATAAATTGGTGGATGAAAAAGGCAGAACTAAGACAAACACTCCTGTGTTCAGTACCAAATTTCTCTACCTCTTCCCTGTTGAATTTCTCTATTCTTTGCTCAACAATGTCCATTCTTTCAAGTTTTACATACTCCTTAGAAGCAAATGTTATATCTATTTTTTCTATGTAATTCATATGTATTTTATATATAATATAATTTCTTAGAATATTCAATCACATGGCTCACACTAAAAATTTACTTCATTTTTATCTTATCATCTTAAAGTGTATTTTTGTGTATGTTTTATAATAAACATTTTTTATATACCACCTTGGCATAATTTAGAGACACATAAATGTCTACTGATCAGGGTCTGTGTTCATGCTTTGTGATTTGTGGTTGCATGATCATGGAAGCTCAGAGGCCACCGCTCTAAGAGAATGGGAGAACCAAGAACAAAGAGGGAAGGAGAGGGAGACACAGGGAAACAGTGGAGGGGAGGAGGGAAGGGAGGGCAAATGTAGGGATGACTTCCCCCTGCCCCCTTTCAGAGGCCCCACACTGACCAAGGCCCCGCTCCGGAGCGCTGGTGTCCCAGGAGAACAGACATCATGACAGAAACAAGTCTGCCTGTGTCAGTCCTGCCTCAGGACCTGCAAGCCAGCCAAGCCTGCCCCTGTCGCCCCACAGCAGGGTCAGTGGGACTGAAGTACAGGGGTCTCTGCTGCTTTGCGAGAAGCCAGAGTCTGGGGTGAGCCATGGTCCAGTGAGTACTGACTGCCATGGCCAGCGCCATCTTCAACCTGCTGAAGGATAGCACACCCTCAGCAGGAGCACCACGACTTGACCATGGTCAGCAGAGTGTCGCTCGCCTGATGTTCTCTGCCAGCTTGATTAGTGGCACTTACCCCCACTCTAAGGCACTAGAGAGATCCTTTCAGAACTCTCTCTTTCATCTTGGGCTAGTGTCACATAACCACAGTCATGTGTGTTTTCGGAGGAGGCTAGCAAATCTTCCATTCTACTCTCCTCGGAGCGATGGAAGAGGAACAGAGTGAGGAGACCGCCCCACACCTCCAACCTTCAGATCACAGCCTGAGTCCTTGTCACAGGAGAGGAAGGGACCGTCACTCCCCATTGCACACACTCCCTCCTCGCCCTGTCTTGCTGTGTGCTCTAGGTACGTCCCAGAGATGGGCGCTTGGGAAGTCACCCAGTTCATTTCTTAGATCACTGATCCTACACAGCTCAGCACTCCAGATGCCCACTCATGCCTGCCTCTCTCCATCTGCACTCGTGTCGGGGACAGAACACCCCTCAGGGTGGGGGTCACCCCCAGACTCTCCAGCGCATGTGGCTGATGGAGACCAATGGCCAGAAAAATCAGAAACAGAATTTCAACTCATGCCTGTTTTCTCCTTTTCCACCTAGGGGAACCAGGACATCCTGGCAGCCCGGGGAAGGATGGGACGAGCGGAGAGAAGGGAGAACGAGGTTAGAAGTTCCTATTTGTGGTGCTCTAATTCTGAGCTGTGGAGGATTTAACAGTAACTATTAAGAGTTTACCATGGAAAAGTCCTTCATGCTGATTATGATCTTACGATAAAGGCAACACAGTTCTTACTCTCCAGACAGGGAGATTCTGCCGGGATTGGCAGGCTTTGTCTAGGGCTGGGTAGTAAGTATTCTTGGCTCTACAGGCCAGACAGCTCTGTCACTACTACTCAACTTCCCCTTGTAGCGAAAAGAAGCTGTAGATGCTCCATAAATAAGCATGGCTGTGTTCCAGTGATGCAGTATGTATAAAGACTGAAATGGGAATTTCACATGGTTTCCATGTATCGTGGAATATTATTTGCGATCATTTAAACATGCAAACCATGGCCAAGCACCGTGGCTCACACCTGTAATCCCAACACTTTGGGGGGCCCAGGTAGGAGAATCGCTTAAACGTGGGAGTTCTAGACCAGCCTGGGCAACATAGTGAGACTTTGTCTATGCAAATAAAAAAAAATTAGCTGGGCATGGTGACCCACGCCTGTAGTCCCAGCCACTCGGGAGGCTGAGGTGGGAAGATTGCTTGAGCCTCGGAGGTTGAGGCTGCTGTGGCCATGATCTTGTCACTGCACTCCAGCCCGGGCAGCAGAGCAGGGGACCCTGTCTCAAATAAACAAGCAAAACCCCAGAAAAACAAAACCAAGAAAACCCCACGTAAACCATGTTTGTTTAGCTTGTGGGAGGGAGGCTGAATTTGGCCTGTGGCTATAGCTTGCTGAACCTTGAACCTTGCTTCAGTAGATGAGCTCCGAGGAGTGAGATTGAGTTTTTGACTTGGTGCATCTGGCAGCACTGCATGGAGGAGGTGGCACTAGAACTGGTCCCTGAAGGGCAGGGAGGACTGTGGCAGCCGACAGGTTGGGAGGTAGTCATAGCGGCAAACTCGTGTCATCTTCACTTTGTGCTTTTCATGTACTGACTCACTGAATGCAATATCCTGCGACACTAGGCAGTCTTATTATCCCAGTTCCGTAGGTGAGGGAACAGAGGCACCGGAGGCTCACTTGCTCGCCCAGTGTCCTGTGTGCGTATGTGGTGGGGACAGAATGGAAAGCTGGCATTTGACCTCAGAGCCCACACTTGCGACCATGGCTCTTCAGTACAGGTGGGGGTACAAGAAGCAGCAAGGTTTCCGTAGAATGATGAATTGCTGGTGGGATGGAGGGGTTGGGGCTGGGTTGGGCAGGAGAGGGCGGTGAGTGCCTCAATGCAAGCTTTATTTTATGTTCCTTCCAGGGAGGAGGTTTTGAGAAGATGTCAGAAGACTAGCGTTGAATGTTAGTTAATCTGCCTGTCTCTGCTCATGGATTGACATAATAGTCAGCATGGTAGACTTACATGGTAGAGTTGTCATTTCTAACATGAGCCCTGATACTAATTTAGTAGACAGTAGTCAAAAGATGTGATGGGGTATGTTGTGTGTCTATGTGCACACACGTGTAATTGGAGTAATTGACATTGATTGATTGATTGAGACAGGGTCTCACTCTGTTGCCCAGGCTGGAGTGCAGTGGTTTGATCACGGCTCACTGCAGCCTCAACCTCCTGAGCTCAAGCAATCCTCCTACCTCAGCCTCCCGAGTAGCTGGGACTACAGTTGTGTGCCATCACGCCTGGCTAATTTTTGTATTTTTTTTGCAGAGATGAGGTTTTGCCATGTTTCCTGAGCTGATCTTGAATTCCCGGACTCAAGTAGTCTGCCCTACTTGGCCTGTCAAAGTGCTAGGATTACAGGCTGGAATAATTGAATTTTATTTATTTATTTAGAGTCAGGGTATTGCTATGTTGGCCAGGCTGGTCTTGAACTCTTGGCTGCAGACAATCCCCCTGCCTCGTCTCCCAAGGTGCTAAAATTATAGGCACGAGCCACTGTAGCCAGATGGAGTAATTGAACTTTTTTTTTTTTTGAGACTGATTCTCACTCTTATCACCCAGGCTGGAGTGCAGTGGCACAAACGGCTCACCGCAACCTCCACCTGCCGGATTCCAGCAATTCTCCTGCCTCAGCCTCCCAAGTAGCTGGGATTATAGGCACGCACCACCATGCCTGGCTAATTTTTGTATTTTTAGTAGAGACGGGGTTTCACCATGTTCGCCAGGCTGGTCGTGAACTCCTGACCTCAGGAGATCCGCCCGTCTTGGCCTCCCAAAGTGTTAGGATTATCGGTGTGAGCCACCACACCCAGCCGGAGTAACTGAATTTTAAACCCTGGGCATATACTAAACCTGGGCAGTACTTTGTTTCATTTGTGAGCTCAATTATAGAAAAACCAAAGTTGTTCACAAGGGAATCTTTCACAAACCATCTCTTTATTTGCTGTTTATTTAGGAGCAGATGGAAAAGTTGAAGCAAAAGGCATCAAAGGTGATCAAGGCTCAAGAGGATCACCAGGAAAACATGGGCCCAAGGGGCTTGCGGGCCCCATGGGAGAGAAGGGCCTCCGAGGAGAGACAGGGCCGCAGGGGCAGAAGGGAAGTAAGGGTGACGTGGGTCCCACTGGTCCTGAGGGGCCAAGGGGCAACACTGGGCCTGTGGGCCCAACTGGTTTACCGGGCCCCATGGGCCCTATTGGAAAGCCTGGACCCAAGGGAGAGGCTGGACCCATGGGGCCCCAGGGTGAGCCAGGAGTCCGGGGAATAAGAGGCTGGAAAGGGGATCGAGGAGAGAAAGGGAAAACCGGTGAGACTCTAGTCTTGCCAAAAAGCGCTTTCACTGTGGGGCTCACTGTGCTGAGCAAGTTTCCTTCTTCAGATGTGCCCATTAAATTTGATAAGATCCTGTTTAATGAATTCAATCATTATGACATAGCAACGGGGAAATTCACCTGCCACGTTGCCGGGGTCTATTACTTCACCTACCACATCACTGTTTTCTCCAGGAACGTTCAGGTGTCTTTGGTCAAAAATGGAATGAAAATACTGCACACCAAAGACGCTTACATGAGCTCTGAGGACCAGGCCTCGGGCGGCATTGTCCTGCAGCTGAAGCTTGGGGATGAGGTGTGGCTGCAGGGGACAGGAGGAGAGAGGTTCAATGGCTTGTTTGCTGATGAGGACGATGATACGACTTTCACAGGGTTCCTTCTGTTCAGCAGCCCGTGACAGAGGAGAGTTTATAAATCCGCCACACCATCCGTCAGAATCAGCTTGGTGACAAACTTATTCTGATGATTTTACTTTATCAATTCCTCCAATTATTACAATAATTATAAACGGAAAAGTTATTCCTAAAATTGACTCTGTGTAACTTACTATCTTTCCAGGAGTAAATGTTTAAAATAACCGCATGGTTTATTCTAATTTATTTCTTGCACCATCATTCCTATTATCTGAAGAATCCTTTGCCTGTGTGTTTCTTGTGGGAAGAGTGTTTTGATATCATTTTAGTGCTCTGAGGAGTCATGTGAAGATGTATCCCTCATCTGTGTTTCTGAGGATATTAAGGGGAAAGTAAAGGGAAATGTTTATTACATTTAGTACTAGTAACATCTTTAAGCTGGTGACGCTGTTACAGTCCAGAAAGCTGTAGACACTGCTCATTTTGTCTTTTTAAAAATTTTTTCTTTTAAGTTCTGGGATACATATGCAGAATGTGCAGGTTTGTTACATAGGTAACCACATGCTGTGGTGGTTTGCTGCACCTATCAACCCATCACCTAGGTATTAAGCCCTGCATGCCTTAGCTATTGTCCTGATGCTCTCCCTCCCACTTTGCTCATTTTTTAACCTAGTTTTTTTTTTTTTTTCTGTT
>PVKP010019338.1:0-42618 GCA_004027715.1 Plecturocebus donacophilus | reverse complement strand
ACTTCTATTCTTAAACAGGATTCTCCCACCACCGCTTTTTCATCTCTTTTCAATGTGGCTAACCATCATCTGTCAAGAATTTAGATGGGAGGGCTGGACTGTAGGGCCACCAGGAAACAAGTCCAGATATGGACAAACCAGAGACCAGAAAGTTGGTTTAAAACTAAATCCTCTGGCTGGGTGGGGGGGGTCTCACACTTGTAATCCCAGCACTTTGGGAGGTCAAGGCGGATGGATCACGAGATCAGGAGTTCAAGATCAACCTGGCCAACATGGTGAAACCTGGTCTCTACTAAAAATACAAAAATTAGCTGGGTGCAGTGGCAGGTGCCTGTAATCCCAGCTACTCAGGAGGCTGAGGCAGGAGAATTGCATGAGCTCAGGAGGTGGAGGTTGCAGTGAGCTGAGATCACACCACTGCACTCCAGCCTGGGAGAGACAGGGAGAGAAGAGAAAGAGAAGAGGAAAAGAGGAAAAGAGGAAGAGGGAAGAGGGAAGAGGGAAGAGGAGAGGAGAGGAGAGAGAAAAGAGAGAGGGGAAAGGGAAAGGGAAACTAAATCCTAGGCTCGAACAAAGGCTCCCTCTGTTGCTAGCAACTGGTTCTTACCTTGGGACAAAGCGTCCAAGTGAAGGTGCAGACATCCGGGCATTACGTGGAGCTCGGTGCCTGGATCTGTCACTATTGTCCCTGAAAAAAACAAAAAGACTACACATAAGAGAGTCACTCAGGCAGAATCACCCACCAGCCCAAAAAGGAAGCATTCCCAAAACTACATTCTTACACTTAGGAGAGGACCCCACAGAAATTAGTCATCTGGTTGCTCACTAATTAGGTGGCACATTAATAAAACATATTTCTGGAGAATCTCAACTAAGAGATTTATGAGCATTTACCAAAAGCTCAGGAAGGAGGAGGATTTTTCTTGAGTTAATGTGGTCCCTTAGCATCTGAAACTGAAGCCACATTTAGATCTTGGGATCTGGAATGAATATATATATAAACTTTTTCTATATTGAAAGATGCAAGAAAAATGTGGCTTGGGGGGGTTGTCTTACATTATTTATTATTTTGTTATCCAGATGCCTGCTGTGGGAGGAGGTCTTAAGGAAGAAAAATTCCTCTACCAATTTCATTTGGCAAAGGTTATCTTCAAATGAAATCTGTTTAGGTTGCCCGTGTGGAAAAATTGGTCATAGGTTAAAAAAAAAAAAAAAAACGCACAAGAAAAAGACAGTCCCTTCTTTTACAAACTGACAATGGTGAAGAATATTTGAAAATGCAATCCTATGTTAGGTCATTTGAATAAAAAGATAAAAGTCTGGGTGTTTTCTTTATGGACTGTTAATAGTACATGCAATAGTAATAACTGCCATTTATTAAGTATCTGCTAGGTTCCAATACAAAGGTTATTGATATGTTATCCCATTTAATTCTTCTAGCTAGGCCACAAATTATTATTACTGTTTTACAGAGAAGTTGACTAAAGACCAGAGAGGCAAATACCAAGGTCACATAACTAGAAAGTGGTTGAGGCAGGATTCAAGGAAGATTAGACTTTGAAGTCCTAGATCTTTCTATTACACTTCACTGCTTCCTAGAAGAAAAGAGGAAAGGAGCTTCACATGTTTTTCTTTCCAGTGTATCAAAGGAACAATAAGCCAAAGGGCATTGGCTGGACAGAGCAGTTAATTAGCTGCTTAACCAACTCCACTAAATAAATGAACCTTTGAGAGCTTGATTTGGGAAATTTTCTGAATTCCCCCTTTGGATTATCTTCAAATCAATGAGATAATCTTGAAATTGGCCCTGAAACCGAAGTTAAGGCAAGACTTAGCTTTTAAGTAGACCACTGGGAGTTTCACAAGCCAGAAACAAAAGCCTATGATGGTTTTTATTTCTTGGTAGAATTCGCTGCCGAGCATTAAGAGACAAATCAATACCAGGGATATTGGAAGCTGATCCATTGAAAGTTAGTATTTGGTTTTTATTTTCCCATAAGAGAAAGCACACACTGTGCTCCTTAACATAACATTCCTTTGACCTGAAACTCTGCCAATGAAAGGAGGGGCAAGGAGAAAAAGATAAGACTATACGGAATGTAAAAGGGGGGTTAAAAAGAATAATAGAATCAGGAGTCCCTGACCAGCAGACTGCAGTTACCGGGGAGCTCCCAAATTATACATATACACAAAGAAGTAGCTGAATATCAAACAACTAAGATTGTTTCCAAATTAAGCATACTATTATTTTTCGGATATATTACTGTTGTGATAAAGTACTAATTCATTTAAAAGTATAATTGAATTCATGATAGCTTTTCATTATTGTATATTTGACTTATTAATTAGTACTGAAAGTACAACTAATTGATATAACTAATTATCATAAGAGGATTTAGAAAATATTTTGAAGTTAAAAAGGATCCTAAGTGGGGGAAAGGGTGGAGGCCTCTCAGTATCAGAAAGAAAACACTAGCTGGGCACAGTGATGTGCACATGTAGTCTCAGTTACCTGGGAGGCTGAGGTGGGAGGACTGCTTGAGAACAGGATTTCAAGGTCAGCCTGGGCAACAAGAGACTCTCATCTCTTTTAAAAAAGATAGAAAATAGGCTGGGTGCAGTGGTTCACGCCTGTAATCCTAGCACTTTGGGAGGCCTAGGCAGGAGGATGACCTGAGGTCAGGAGTTCGAGACCAACTTGGCCAACATTGTGACACCCTGTTTCTACTAAAAAAAAAAAAAATACAAAAAATTAGCCGGGCATAGTGGCACATGCCTGTAATCCCAGCTATTCAGGAGGCTGAGGCAGAAGAATCACTTGAACCCGGGAGGTGGAGGTGGCAGTGAGTCAAGATCGTGCCATTGCACTCCAGTCTGGGCAACAAGAGTAAAACTCCATCTCAAAAAGGAAAAAAAAGGAAAACAAAGCTAGAAAAAGCATCATCAGCCAGGCATGTTGGCTCATGCCTGTAATCCCAGTATTTTGGAAGGCCAAGGTGGGCGGATCACCTGAGGTAGGGAGTTCGAGACCAGCCTGACAAACATGGTGAAACTCCGTCTCTACACTAAAAATACAAAATTAGCCAGGCGTGGTAGCACATTCCTGTTATCCCAGCTACTTGGAAGGCTGAGGCAGGAGAATCCCTTGAAACTGGGAGGCAGAGGTTACAGTGAGCCGAGATCGTTGCACTCAAGCCTGAGCAACAAGAGCGAAACTCTGTCTCAAAAAAACAAAAACAGGAAGCATCATGGGGCAAATCCACTTATTCCACACCCATGAGAGAGAGCTGGCCTTCACAGAACCACATTACGGAGCTGACGATTTTCTACTGCAAGATCCAAAGGTTCACCTCCTTCTGGACAACAAACATGAATCTATCTGTCGTTAGAAGGGTTGAAGAGCAGGGAAGGAGAAGTCAGCGCACTGGATAGTACTAAGCAGTTGCCAGTGCACAAAGGTAACACAGAGCTTCGTGAAAGAACACAAAAAGACAACAGAGAGAAAGGGGCAAACCCCAGGGCTGGGGAAAATGTGGACCCGTACAATGTAGTCACAAGCATCCTTTTTGGTTGCTATTAAAACCTAAAAACAACTTCTTTCTGATTTAGTTTCTTCCTTCATCTTAAAAATAAAATAGTGGGCTGGACACAGTGGCTCACACCTGTAATCCCAGCACTTTGGAAGGCCAAGGTGGGTGAATCACGAAGTCAGAAGTTCGAGACCAGCCTGATCAACATGGTGAAACTCCATCTTTACTAAAAATTAAAAAATTAGCCAGGCATGGTGGTGAGCACCTGTAATCTCAGCTACTCAAAAGGCTAAGACACAAGAATCACTTGAACTGGGAGGTGGAGGTTGCAGTGAGCTGAGATTGTGCCACACATTCTAGCCTGGGTGATAGAACGAGACTCCAACTCAAAAATAAATGAACAAATAAATAACTAAAATAAAAAAATAAAGGGAAGGGATTAAAATGATAAATTTTGGCGGGGCACAGTGACTCATGCCTGTAATCCCAGCACTTTGGGAGACCAAGGCAGGTAGATTACCTGAGGTCAGGAGTTCAAGACCAGCCTGGCTAACCTGGTGAAATTATGTCTCTACTAAAAATACAAAAATTAGCTGGGCTTGGTGGTGGATGCCTGTAATCCCAACTACTCGGTAGTCTGAGGCAGGAGAATCACTTGAACCTGGGAGGTGGAGGTTGAAGTGAGCCAAGATCGCTCCATTGCACCCAGCCTAGGCGACAGAGCGAGACTCGGTCTCGAGAAAAAAAAAAAAAAAGATAAATTTTATGTTATTCGTAGTTTACCTAAATGTTTTAAAACTGAAGGAAAAGGGGGAGTACAAAATATGGTCAGAGATAATGGCTTTATAGTGTTTAGAGATTACTGGAGGATATATAGAGGAAAACAAGAATGAGATCAGTGGGCTCAAATACACGTCTCAAACTGAAGGCTGCACGAAGCACTATAAAAGAGGCAACATGTTAACTAAGGGGAGGTGCTCATGCTGGTCCTCAGCTTTAGCGTCTTGGCTAAGAATGGAGAAATAGGAGCTAAATGGCATGTCAATATAAGGTAGAGAAGATTTCAAACTCAAAGTGTTGAGAACTCTAGCAAAGAAGGATAAATGACAGGAGAGGACCCAGCATGACCAGGAAAATGTGAAAAATAAGAACACAATATGAGATGCTGCCTATGGGAGAAAAGAACCCACAGACCTCTAGGATAAAATAGCCTATAACCAAACTAGCTCAAACATTTACTGAGCAGGAAAAACTTTGAAAACTGGAAAGGGTAAGGTGGCAAAAGTCAGAATGTACTACAAAAGAATAAGTTTAACAAGAAGAGGGGAAAAGGCCTTCAGTTTTAGTATTGGTACACAGAAATCCCAGACCAAAGGCACAGCTCCAAATAGTAAAGGCAGAAACAGTAACTGATGACTCCCTAGAGTCTATAGTCCAGAAAGAGGGGAAGATTCAGAGATAATGGGTTGAGAGGGGAAAAGAAATTTCAATGCATGGGATATTTAGAGGAAGAACTGAAGGGAGAGAAATAATGGTAAAAGTTCCAACCAAAGAGCAAAGGAATTAAAAGTACTTAAAATAATAATATATTTAGAAAACTACACAGAGGCCGGGCGTGGTAGCTCACGCCGTAATCCAAGCACTTTGGAGGCCAAGGTGGGTGGATCACCTGAGGTCAGGAGTTCAAGACCAGCCTGACCAAAATTGTGAAACCCCATCTTTTTAAAAAAAAAATTTTTTTTTTTTTTTCAAAAAAAGAAAACTACACAGAATCTGCCACTCACTTCAGTGCTGATACAAGGTCGACATGAAGCAAGGCTCTATGAGATACAAGGAGACAAATCTGGTCAGGCAGAGACTGAATATGAGTGAACTGCAAGATACCTGCCAAATGAAAAGTGAGAGAAAGCAGACCCAGAGAGACAGCTTACTTTAGGAACAGTAAAGGGTGCTAAATGCTGGGGTCTAACCACATAGCCAGCACCCTTTCCAAGGGGAGGGACTTCAAAGTGTGAGGAACAGAGTACACGAATATGTCAGAATTGCTCCTCCAACACAGGAGGAATACTTTTCAGGGAAACACCAGAGAAACCCTCATCAAGTCCAACAGCCAGAAGCTGCCTTTCAGCCAGCAGGATAGAAGCTGGCTGGATTATTAATGGCTTTCCCAGTTGTTGAACTCCGTGCATCTCTGATTAACTCTCAGAGGGGTATTTGGGAAGGAGTAGGGAGAAAAATATTTTCTTATCAAAGATTTTGCCATAAAAAAAACACCCTTCAAACAATCAAGTATCCAAAACAAGTGCTGAATACAAGGAGATGTATTTCCAGAACAAGGAAGAAACACAGCAGCAGCTCTTTTGCTAAATGTCTAGGATTAATTGCCTTGGAGAGAGGCTGTAATTTGAAGGAATGAAAAATGCACTTATAGACTGCTGTCTGAGTCCTGACCAGACAGTCAGGTTGTCATTGCTCCTCAGTGACAAAGGGCTCTGACTTGGGCCTTTATAAATGACGCTCTTGCAGCAGAAAGCTGAAAAGGCCGCTGTCCTCTTGACAGTATACAGTTGACTTTGCTGACAATTAGACTATTAAAAAAATTTTGTTTCCCTATGCTGCTCTGTTTCTACTCCATCTCCAGACAACAGAAGGCCTACTTGGTATTCCTGTCCCTGGAGAGCACAGTGATCTTGGTCAATTCCTTTCCTTACTGGAGGACTGTTAGAAACTGAGGCTCCAGTCTCTACTTTCAATAACTGTGCACATATGCAAGGGCTTTGATTTCTGGAAGGAAGGCACAGCCCCAGCTGATATCATTCATAGGGAAGAGCTAATAGCATAGTTCTCCTGGAACTACAGAGCCTTCATTTTTCTCCAAGGAATGGTAATATAAGAGATAATTACCATCTACAAATTCCTCTCCTCCCTTATGTTACCTTTTAATTTCATCTGCCTACATTATGCAAATCCACATTCCTATTGTGCATTTTATGTTAAAAAATAAGCATCTAAATCTAAGGGTTATGTCTTCCTCCCCCCAAACTCCCACTGTGTAATTCTTTCCTGCTGTATTTTCCCATTCTAAGCCCAGGCACAATCCAGACGTGCTCCATTTTCTTTCTCTTCTTCTGCATTCCTCTTAACAAATATTCATATGTATTTTACTTGCCCAGTAATTCTAATTCTAGAATTCTAAATTATTAACTCTAAAGTTGCTAAGCAATATTACAAATTTTTAAGTTATAGATCAAAGTCCTCATAAGAGCTAGATTTTAGGTAAGTATGTATTTTACAAATATACTGAGACTCGATAAGTTCCATATAGCCCATTCCTTATCCTCAGGAAGGCTACCTTACTTTTCTGACTCTTTCTATTACTATACCTCTGCCTTTTTCTTTTCTTTTCTTTTTTTTAATGGAGTCTCACTCTGTTGCCCACGCTGGAGTACAGTGGCACGATCTTGGCTCACTGCAACCTCCACCTCATGGGTTCAAGCAATTCTCTGCCTCAGCCTCCCAAGTAGCTGGGCTTACAGGCATCCACCACCATGCCTGGCTAATTCTTGTATTTTTGGTAGAGACGGGGTTTCACCATCTTGGCCAGGCTGGTCTTGAACTCCTGACCTCCTGATCCACCCGCCTCAGCCTCGCTAAGTGCTGGGATTACAGGCAGGAGCCACTGTGCCTGACCAACAGGGAATATTTTTCTAAGGTAGTTAACTCCAACAAAGATCCAAGAAGCTTAAAGCTACAAGCATCAGAGATGATCTAATCTCATTTTACAGATCAGACACTGAGGGCTAGGATGGGAAAGGGGCCTGCTCAAGATCAGATAATAAATCACAGCCTCAGCAAAGACTAGAACCCAGGACTATTCCCTAGACAATGGCTGTCAGGCTGTGGGGCCAGCAGGCATTGACAAGTGATCTCAATTCCAATCACTGCTGTTCTGAGAGGCACTTGCTAATTTATATATTTAACTCAAAATTGGATTCAGTAAGAGTAAAAAAGGACTTAGATCACATTTTGGGGGGGGGGGGCGACAAGAAAAGTAAGATGGCTGTGCTCTCAGGAAGCTCATTTCCCCAAAACATTCACAAACAGCCTCCACAGTTAGAAAACATCAAGCCCTCAGACAATCAATACTTACAATGCAACTCTCAGATATCCTCACCTGTACTATGCCCACTGCTTTCTAACTGGTTCTCCTGCATTAGTACACTTGTTACTTTAGGTCACCTTAACCAATGCTATCAGTTAGCTGCCTAAAATACATACTAGATGACGACGGCTGGCCCGAGACAAAGTCCAAACTTCTCAGCCAGGCATTCCAGGCCATCCACAGGTCAGAGCTTTCTAATATCTCTTCTCTCTCATGTCACAAACACCCCATAGCTCTAGCCATGGATCTATTCAGGGTCCCCAAATAAGCCCTGTAAATCTTCTGTCTCTAGGCTTTTGCTTAAGCTCCTCCCTTTATCTAGAATCTCCTTGCCCCATACCCATCATCCATATCAAGTCCCCTCTGACAGTTCCATGGAGTCTTCAACACCCAGCTCAAATCCATGAAGCTTTCTCACATCTCCCCTCATACAATGCTCTCCTAGTATTTTGGTGGTAATTTATTACAGTCCATCTTTTTGGATATTTATGTAAAAACTGATCATGGTATTCTATAACTTAACCTGCTTCAATGACTCCCTCTTGCCTATGGGATAAAGTTCACCTCCTTTGCAAGGCACGTAAAACAAAGATCTAGCACCACTCTAGGTGCTTATCTCCTGCCACACATCTTGAACTTTACAGTCTGGCCACACCTATCAACAAAGCAATTCCCCAAATATTCCATGCTGTGTTCATGTTTCCATGACCGTGCATTTACATCTGGTATTCGAATAATGTTGTTTCATTCAATGTTGTTTTATATAATGTTGATGAGGGAAAAAAATCAATTCCTGGCCATGGCGACTGTCTGTGTTGAGTCTGCACACTTCCCCATGTCTGTGTGGGTTTTCTCTGGGCATTCCGGTTTCCTCTCACATCCCAAAGATGTGCACATTAGATGAACTGGTGTGTCTAGACTGTCTCAGTCTGAGTGAGCGTGGGTGTGTGCGTGAGAGCACCCTGTAATGGAATGGTATCCTGTCCAGGGCAGGTTCTCCCCTTGCACCCTGAGCTGCCAGGATAGGCTCCAGCCAGAATGGGAATAAGCAGGTTGCAAAATAAATGAATACAAAATAATGTAAAAATATGTAACACATACAATAATCACACGGATGCACAATAATGATGCAGTACTAAGTCTCAGGGCACTCACTGTATTTCTTCATGTTTTAACTACATGGTGACGGGATGTGTTCCTTACAATTTTCACGTTGCAAACAACTATTCCTTGATTTACCTCACCCCACATCGACCACTGATTCACCAAAAACCAATTATATTTTTATCTTTCTTAGATGTACATAGAGCTCACATTTATTTCAATGTTTAATATAAGAAGTGTTTGGACATGGTGGCTCATGCCTGTAATCCCAGCACTTTGGGAGGCTGAGGCAAGTGGATCATCTGAGGTCAAGAGTTCGAGACCAGCCTGGCCAACATGGCAAAACCCCACCTCTACTAAAAATACAAAATAAGTAGCCGGGTGTGGGGGCACACGCCTGTGTAATCCCAGCTACTGAGGTGGCCGAGGCAGGAGAATCACTTGAACCTGAGAGACGGTGGTTGCGGTGAGCTGAGACTGACTGCAACATTACACTCCAGCCTGTATGACATAGCAAGACTCTGTTTCAAAAAAAGCTTCGAGGACTAATAATAAGAAAATTTTAAGATAAAAATAGTTTTTTTTTTTTTAAAAGTGTTTTGGGTCTTTAGATGCTTGGTGATGTTTTTGTAACCAGAAATATGTCACGGGAACTTAACTCTTGTTCATATCAATTAGCCTATGGTAAAATTGGTTTCATTATAGTAATTTTGCTTAAGTTACAATTTCCAACAGAGGAATTACTATACTTGCCTTTCTCCTGGGTATACCTACAGACAGACACTAAGGTGTACCTATTTTAAGGTATACCTACTGACAGACCCTAAGCCAGTTTGTAAAAACATTCAACCACTACAAAAATTATCTGGAATATAAGAAGAGAGGCTTTTGTCTCTCTCCAGGTCATTTTCTTTTTTCTTGAGTGAGATGGAGACTTGCTCTGTCACCCAGGCTGAAGTGCAGTGGCGTAATCTTGGCTTACTGCAATCTCCACCTCCCAGGTTCAAGCAATTCTGCCTCAGCCTCTTGAGTAGCTGGAACTACAGGTGAAGAAGTTTTTGTCTCATTCCACATTAAGAATTAATTTTGTATTAGTTAATGTAGATGGCTGGCCGATTCCTAACTGCTTTAAAAGGTTCCAATCTGTAAACAGAGTAACTTTACAGTGTGTTTCCTCAGCATTTCTCTTGCATTGCTAATATTGAAGAGTCTGTGGTTCGCAAGTAAAAGAAAAAACAAAGGCAACTCCATTTCAAAATGAAGTAGGCAATATCCCATCCCTCCCTGACAATTTCAGTTGCCAAAAGTTACCCTCTCTTCCTTGGCTACAAGTTATATATTTGTTATTAGAGAGTAGTAACTAATTCCTACAGAAGTCCTGGAAATTCTGGGCTCACAAGAGAGAGCAGGAGCAAGTACTATCAAGGACAGGTGGCTAGAATTCTGCTAGAATTTCTAGTCAGGAGAACTTGAAATACATCAGTCATCAGGACTATCACCCGGTAAGAACAGTATTACTTAGTTTCTAACGTATCTTCTTTGCCACGACTCAACTAGATTTCAGTTATATCAAAGGGGCAGATGAAGAATATTAAACTGTGGGCCAGATGTGGTAGCTCATGCCTGTAATCCCAGCACTTTGAGAAGCCAAGGCAGGAGGATCGCTTGAGCTCAGGAGCTTGAGATCAGCCTGTGCAACATAGTAAGATCCTATCTCTACTCTCTCCACCACGCCACCACGGCCCCAAATAAAAATTAGCTGAGTGACGTGGTACATGTCAGGATGTACCTCCTACTCAGGATGCTGAGGCAGGAGGATCCCTTGAGCCCAAGAGTTGGAGGCTGCAGTGAGCCATGATCACATCACTGCTCTCCAGCCTGAGCAACAAAGAAATACCCTGTCTCAAAAAAAAAAAAAAAGTTGTGAACTAAAGGCAAGCAACTTCCCCTAAGCCACACTCAATCAGATGGCAGAGCTGAGTAACAGCCTTCAGAACTTTCCTCAGCCACATCATACATCAAGAAGACATTTTAATGACTTCTTTGCCAGAAAATTATTTAGCAAGGGGACCAAAAAGGAGAATCTCTTGCAGCATGAAACTCTTGTGTACATATGCATGTGGTATTTCTAGAATATATCATGCCAAACTAAGGAACCAGAATGCATCTCTGGCTCCCAAAAATAACTGTCATACTCACAAGTAGACATTTTTGCACACAGGCATACCTTGAATATATTGCAGGTTTGGTTCCAGACCAGCATAATTTAAAGAAAACACTTCAATAAAGCAAGCCACGTGAATTTTTGGTTTCCTAATGTATATAAAAGCTACATTTGGCAATTTCTGAAAAATAAGACAACAATGAAGTTTTGCTGCATCGATTGACTCTTCCTTTCATAAAAGATTTCTTTGCAGCATGTGATGCTGTTTGATAGCATTTTAACCACAGCAAAACTGCTTTCAAAATTGGAGCTAATTTTCTCAAGCTCTTTATCAACTAAATTTGTTTAGGGACTATTCTAAATCCTTTACAGATGTTTTAACAATGTTTATAGCATCTTCACCACAAGTAGATTCCATCTTTAAAAAATTACTTCCTCGGGACTCCATGTTTGGATCCCCTAC
Organism: Plecturocebus donacophilus; assembly: GCA_004027715.1. Taxonomy (NCBI): domain Eukaryota; kingdom Metazoa; phylum Chordata; class Mammalia; order Primates; family Pitheciidae; genus Plecturocebus; species Plecturocebus donacophilus. The sequence goes on along the minus strand of PVKP010019338.1, from coordinate 31,195 downwards.
CACGAACATTCTTGTGGAAGCTGTTTTTCTCTATCCTGGATCTTCCCTCTGGAGTCCCCTTCCACGCTCTCTCGTGGAAGCCTGTCTTCCCCTCCTAAACCCCAATATAACATTTCCTCTCCTGGATTGCATCTTTCTGGATTCTCTCACTCAGTGTGAGAGGACTTTTCTTTCTCTGGTGTTCCCCCTCTAGGAATCCTTCTCACTCAGTGTGACAGCCACTTTTCTTTCAGTGTGAGAGTTAGCTGTATTCTCTCTCCTCTCGTTTCTCTCTAATTAAAATCACTTTCTACAACAACAAGTACTACTACTACTTCTTCAAGGTGTCCATGTGGAGAATAAAAATTTTAAAATCATTTTAAAAAGAAAGCACCTCTTTTGCTCATCTATAAAAAATAACCGTTCAAGGTTTTGTCTTTTGACAGTTTTTGTTAGTTTTGTTTGTTTTTTGACAAGGTCTTGCTCTGTCACTCAGGCAGTGGCACGATCTTAGCTCACTGTAGACTCAACCTCCTGGCTCAAGTGGTTCTCCTACCTCAGCCTTCTGAGTTGCTGGTAATACAGACATGCACCGCAATGCCCAGCTAATTTTTCGTTTTGTTTTTTTTTTTGGGGGGGTAGAGACAAGATTTTACCATGTTGCCCAGGCTGGTCTTGAACTCTTAGACTCAAGCAATCCTCCCACCTCAGCTTCCTAAAGTGCTGGGATTATAGGTGTAAGCCACCATGCCTGGCCCCATTCAAGTTTTTTTTTTTTTCTTTGTTTTTTTGAGACAGTGTCTCATTCTACCGCCCAGGCTGGAGTGCAGTAGTGCGATCTCGGCTCACTGCAACCTCTGTCTCCCGGGTTCAAGTGATTCTCCTGATTCAGCCTCCCAAGGAGCTGGGATTACAGGCATCCGCCATCACGCCTGGCTAATTCTTCTATTTTTAGTAGAGACAGGGTGCCACCATGTTGGCCAGGCTGGTCTCGAACTCCTGACTTCAAATGATCTGCCCACTTCGGCCTCCCAAAGCATTGGGATTACAGGTGTGAGCCACTGCAAATGGCCCCCATTCAAGTTCTATCATGAGATTGCAATAATTCAGTCACATCTTCAGGCTCCACTGCTAATTCTCATTATCTTGCTATTTCTACCATATCTGCAGTTACTTCCTTCACTACAGTCTCGAATCTCTGAAAGTCATCCATGAGGGTTGGAATCAACTTTTACCAAACTCTTTCTCATGTTGATATTTCTACCTCCTCCCATGAATCGACAAAACTCCTAATGGCAATTACAATCACAAATCCTTTCCAGAAGGTTTCAATTTACTTTGCCCAGATCCATAAGCTGAATCACAATCAATAGCATTATGGCCGTATTTCTTTTCTTTTTTTTTTCTTTTTTTTTTTTTTTGAGACAGAATCTCTCTATCCCCCAGGCTGGAGTGCAGTGGTGCGATCTCGGCTCGCTGAACCTTAGCTCACTGCAACCTCCACCTCCCAGGTTCAAGCGATTCTCCTGCCTCAGCCTCCCAAGTAGCTGGGCCTACCAGCTTGTGCCACCACACCCGGCTAATTTTTGTATTTTTGGTAGAGATGTGGTCTCACCACGTTGCCCAGGCTGGTCTCCAACTCCTGACCTCAGGTGATCTGCCTACTTTGGCCTCCCTAAGCGTTCGGATTACAGGCGTGAGCCACCACATCCAGCCAGCCTTATTTCTTTAGAATAAGACTTGAGGCTGGGTGAGGTGGCTCACGCCTGTAATCCCAGCATTTTGGGAGGCCAAGATGGGTGGATCACGAGCTCAGGAGTTCAAGACTAGGCTGACCAACATGGTGAAACCCTGTCTCAAAAGAAAAAAAAAAGAGTAAGACTTGAAAATCGAAATTACTTCTGGATCCATGGGCTGCAGAATGGATATTGTTTTACTAGGCATGAGAATAACATTAATCTCCTTGTACATCTCCATCATAGCTCTTGGTGACCAGGTACATTGTCAGTGACCAGTTACATTATAATTATTTTTATTTATTTATGTTCCGTTTTTACTGTGCATACACATATATGCAATGTATTTTAAAAATGAGCTTTACAATATGTAGTTTTTATCACTTGGTTTACAACTAAATATATTGTGAACATTTTCTCTTCTAAAACAGTTAAAAGAATTGCATAGCTTGGAGGAAACATAATTTATTATGCAATCTTGTTAGGGACGTTGAGTTATAATTTTTTTCCTAAGGAGACTTCATTCTTCTTACAATGCCTTTGGGAACAAAAGGGGAGTCCTTGTCTTTATATATATAGCTTTCTATAGATGATGGAAACTTGTCCTTCCACTTAGCCTTTTAACTTGCTTCTCTACAGCCATCTAATCACCAATCAAGTAACTCATTTTATGTTTTCCAACCTCTCTCCCCAACTGGCTTCCTCTTTCCTACCCAGTCTCCATGCACACATGCAGACAGACTTCCCTTCCTTCAGCACTCTGGTTCCTCCCCTTAAAGACGCTTTCTTTCCTTTTAAAGCGACCATTTTAATTGATTTTGATCAACTCTACTCAAAACTGCATCCTAAGGTCCACATTAGGATTAGTCTTTAATAATCTGAAGAGATAACTCAATTGTTTAAAAGAACATATTAAGAAGACCTTGGTAGAATTACATGTATCAAGAAACACTGGACTTAGGCACAATGGAGATATGGCTTTCTTTGGAAAAAAGAAGTAGTTTTTTGGGGGAAGGTGGGGCAAAGAGGTAAGAAGTAGTTGGTTCTGTAAGAAAATGCTAGAGACCATTTTGGAAATGTATTCATTATTTTAAGGCAACTAACAAATGATCATCTTTCAGATAGGACATTGTAGCAGCAACCTTTACTGGTCATGAAATTTGCCTGATATCTAAAATCGTATTTCTGGAAATAGGTCAATCAATTAATCGTAACTTTCTATAGAAAGGCAGATGCCAGCTAGCATCAAAGTGGTACGTGCAGACAGTGGTAGTTCTGGAGTCCTGGAAGCCATGAGGTGCTCATCCATCACAAGGCCATCGCAGCCAGGTAGGAATGTCTAAGGAAAGCAGCAGAGCTGGTCGTGCCAGCATTTACACAGGGAACACTTCTTGGGAAGCCAGGTGTCATGGGGCACAGACCCACAGTTCTTTTTGCACACATCGTGTTCACAGTTCCATCCATAGAAAGAAGGCGGGCAGGCACAAAAGGACCCCAGCATGCAGGTTCCCCCATTCAGACAGCAGGTTCTGTTTAGCTCCTTACTGTGCTGTATCCCCACAGGCGGCACAAGCTTGGAAGACCAAGGGAGAATCACAGGCTCCTCCTGAGGCCAAATGCTGTCATCTCTGAAAGCCAGGTCTCCCTGAGATGGATGCGCAAGTTCCTAATGGACCAGCCCTTAACAACCTATTTTTATTTATTTTGAGAGAGGGTCTTGCTCTGTGGCCCAGGCTGGAGTGCAGAGGCGTGATCACAGCTCACTGCAGGCTTGATCTCCAGGGTTTGAGCAATCCTCCCACCTCAGCCTCCTGAGTAGCTGGGACCACAGGTGTGCATCAACACAACAGTTAAATTTTTTTAAAGAATCTTTATTTCTGAGCAGTAGGTTTTAACCATGGGCTTAAAATATTCAGTAAACCATCCTGTAAGCAGGTGTGCTGTCATCTAGGCTTTGTTCCATTTACAGAGCACAGGCAGAGTAGAGAGCATCGTTCTTCAAGGCCTTAGGATTTTCAAACTGGTAAAAGATCACTGGCTTCAATTTCAAGTCACCAGAAGCATTAGCCCCTAACAAGAGCATCAGCCTGTACTTTGAAGCTTTGAAGCCAAGCACTGACTTCCCTCTAGCTATGAAAGTCCTAGACAGCACCTTCTCCCAATAGAAGGCTGTTTCATCTACATTGAAAATCTGTTGTTAAATGTAGATACCTTCATCTATGATCTCAGCTAGATCTTCTGGATAACTTGCTGCAGCTTCTCCATAGGCACTTGCTGTTTCTCCTTGTGGTTTTATGTTAACAGTTTCTTCCCTTAAACCTCATGAATCAAACTCAAAAAACTTCCAGCTTTTCTTCTGTAGCTTCTTACCTCTCTCAGTTGTCACAGAAGTGAAAAGAATTAGGGACTTCCTCTGGATTAGGGTTTGACTAAGGGAATGTTGTGGCTGGTTTGATTTTCTATTCTGACCACTAAAACTTTCTCCGTATCAGCAGTAAGATTGTTTTGCTGAACTAGACCTTTCAATTTCCTTAAGAACTTTTCCTTTGCGTTCACAACTTGGCTGTTTATAGCACAAGAGGACTAGCTTTTGACCTATCTCAATTTTGACCTATCTCAACGTCTTGCTCGTTAATCATTTCTAGCTTTTGACTTAAAGTGAGAGATGTGTGTCTCTTTCTTTCTCTTGAACATATAGAGGTCACTGTAGGAATATTAAATGGCCTAATTTCAATATTGCTGTGTATCAGGGAATAGGAAGGCCCAAGGAGAAGGAGATGGGGGAACAACCAGCCAGTGGAGCAGTCAAAGTATATAGAACATTTACAATTAGGCTTGTTGTCTTATATAAGTGTGGTTCACAGTGCCCCCAATTACAACAGTAACATCGAAGATCACACATCACAGGTCACCATAGCAGATATAGTAATGATGAAAACATCTGAAATACTACAAGAATTACTAGTGTGACAGAGACACAAAATGAGCACATGCTGTTGGAAAAAATGATGCTAAATGCTCAATGCAGGGTTGCCACAAACGTTCAATTTGTGAAAAACACAGTACCTGCAAATTGCAAAAAAAGCAAAGCACAATAAAAGAAGGTGTGCCTCCATTTGGTCACAATGTGGACTTCTGGGAAAAGAGGATCCAAATATAAGCAGATTAATTAGAAGAGTTAAGAAAATTAATTAATAGACCTAAAGAGAATTCATCTTAAGGCTAAAAAACTAGAATTCTCATTGAGATGTTTTTTTCCAAGCAGAAATCCAAAGTACAGCCTGCATGTCAAAATTGTGAATGAGAGACTTCTGTGCTAGGAACATTTTTTGTTTGTTTAATAGAGACGGGGTTCTCACTACGTTGCCCAGGCTGATCTCGAACTCCTGGGCTCAGCTTCCCACAGTGCTGGGATTACAGGTGTGAGCTGCCACACCCAGCCCTAGTAACAGTTTTCTTTTTTTTTTTTAAAGATGGGATTTTGGCCAGGTGTGGTGGCTCACGCCTGTAATCCTAGCACTTTGGGAGGCCGAGGTGCCTCTAGCAACAGTTTTCAAGAAGCTGAATGTAATTATTCAGTGGCTGGTATATACAATGGAGATATTTGTGACCGATCTAATCTGAAGCTTCTCTAGTCTGATTGTCATTAGCAAAGAGTTTGCTACTTCTGCTTTGTCTCAGAAAGCAAAGTAGCTACAAAAAGAAGCAGGAAGGGCAGGAATATGAGCTAGGGATGATTCTAGAATTATAATTACATTTAGATTAACAGACAAAACGAGTAAGGGGGCAAGCATAGCTGGAATAATAGTCATAAAGCACACACGCCACCTCTTTTGTAGGCCTTAGCAACTACGGGCCATAGCACTTAACCTGGGATTTATAAAAGCCCCCTCTCTCTTTCCAAAGGGATGGCAAACATGAAAATGGAAGTCTTCCTTATTCTTATTTGCCATCTACATTCCAGTAGGTGGTCTGGGCTTGAAAGCAGACAGACAGCAATGTCACGGGCAGCCACACCTTTAACCTGTTTATGAACATCTTTATGCAAAGACAGCTGCTGAGGTCTTCAGGAGAGATCTGCTGACAGCAGGTTTCGGGATGTCCTGTTTGTGTATTTTGATAAACACTGGGACCCTGCAGTCTCAATCCTTGCTGTAGACAGAGATGAATGGCAGAAGAAGATGCCTTCCTGGGAAGATGGTCATTCATCCAGATCACAAAGGAACAGAAAATTTAACCTGATGCTGACCAACCTCCAAAGCCACCCTCCCAAGAGATGAATCTCAATGGTCTTACTCCACAGCAAGCTTGTGGAAAGGCTCAAAAATGGCTATAAAGGTTTTTAAATCAGCAGGACAATAAAAGTCAGACACCAAATATGCTTGTTCCTGTCCTCTAACCTTAGACATATCTGATTTGGTCAAATGGAAGTGAATCACAAAAGATAGGCTCTGAGTAATGGCTCCCTTGGTTTTCTGAGAACACTATACACCTGGATGTGACGAGCCTAAAGATGGCAAAATGATCTATGACTTAGCAAACAGAGGGAGAGGTCATCAAAGTGAGGTAGCAAAGGCAGGAGCATGAAGTGCTGAGAAGGTGAGGATGCCAAACAGAGGAACAATGCGTCTTAATGGTAACCTAATTGTTAGGAGGATTTCTCGCCATATCTACCTTGCGTGTCCCTCTGTACCTGAAAAAACTATAAATTGTGACGCACAAGCCTCTAACTTTCCATCTAGTTACCAAAGCTAAGGCAAAAGATTCAGGCAGAAAAATTAAAACGGGCTGGTACGTTCCTTGTTATTCTCCCTCCTCATAGAGCATATAGATACTCAGAGAACAGGAGCAACCACAAGCAGCATTCAGTTTACAGTAGAGGGAGGTAGGAAGAGAAGGAGACAGAGAAAGAATAAATAGTTTCAACTAGCCAGCAACGTCCTTTACTAGAAGACCTGGACCACTAATGTTGAGGTGACTGATCCACAGCTGCTATTAAAAACAAGATTCTGGTCTACAACAGCCCAAAAAGAAAGGTAAACACCCCAGGGGGGACTTTCCAAGGATTATTAGAGAAGTTAGTCCATTGTTACTAAACAGGGAGCAATATAAGACCCCCTAAGAAAAAACAGTAAGTCAGTGCATGAAAGGTGAAGAAGGAAATGTAAATTCAGGTCATGCTAAAGCCAGGGGAGGGGTGGGGGAGAGCACACGGGTGGGCTGGGGGGAGCATGAGGAGGAGGCAGTCTGACACAGGAAAATCGAGGGGGAAGGAAGGGGAGAGAGAGGAGGTGGTAGCAGAAGAAAGGGAAGGTAAGACAAGAACAGAACATTTTAAACTAACCCAGAACTCCCTTGTGAAGGACAAGTCACGAGGCAAGATACAGCTTGAAGGCATGAGCCCCATATTTCACCACTGCAAAGAGATAACACAGCGTCCCAGGCGTACATAGAAAGAGGGCTAGGCAATCCACAGGACTGACTACTAAGGCTCCACAGCATTACTGAGAGAAAGTCACCCAGGCTTTTCAGCAACACTAAGTGCCAGCAGCCTTGGCATGTATGTTTAAACTGCTTCCCTGAATAGACCCTGGTGCTGGAAAAACCATAGTATCTACAGGAGAACATATTTCACTACAAGTGTCTGCCTGGCTAAGGGAACAGAGACACTCTGTTTCTTGCACTGCTGATATATGCATCCACTTCGCCCTAGAGTGGACAGAAGGAGAAGGAACAGGCTGACAGTCAGAAGGTAGCTCTGCTCTTCTCTTGCAGTTGACAAAAGAGGACCATGACCTCGTCTCCATTTGTCACACCACTGCTGCTTCAGGCCATTCCTGCATTTCTTTCACATTTACATTTTTCTCAGACAAATAAACCTCCCACTTAGTTTTCCTTTTGCTTCTAAGAGCACGAATGCTAGTGTGTTTAATGACAGCATCAGGAAGGCAAATTGGTACAAAGGTTGTTCCCACTCTCTTAGTGCTTTCTGGCAAAGAGGCTTCTCAAACACATAAAGCTTTGTTGGAAGATGACTTGCAAGGAACTATCCATTCAGTTAAGGAAGAAGGCTGAGAGGGAGGCGAGAACTCTTAAGGCCCCAGACCTGACCCCGCTATGTCAAGATGGAAGGCAGGGAGGAAATGACTGACAGGCTGTCCTCTTCCACAAATGCCAGCGAAAAAGGAAGAAGAAACAATGCTTCACCATCCTTCCCTCTCTCTTGCTTTTATGTTTGACAATACCAAAACGTAAGGAATCAAAACAAGAAACAAATGTCCAATTTGATACAGGCCATGAAAGCTTAGTTTCAGGAATGGAAGAAAACATGATGAATGGCTAGAAAAGTCAGGTGAGAGAATGCAAAACCCAGCAATAAGACTGGCTAGCTTAAATTCTAGAGCCTGGGGCTGACTGCTCCTTTAGCGCACCCCTCAATGGCTCTCCCCACTGACCACTCAAAAAGCCCAAAGAAGCAAGAAATCACTTCTGAACCCACCACATTAATTTGACAGACCACTTTCTAAAGTTCCTGAGTGGAGGGTATGAGTAGGGAGATCAAGAAAGTTAAGGCCAGGGAGTAGGATCTTAACGAGTCAGTCTGATCAGGGCAGTAAGACAGAAAAGCCACCTCCTAGGAAATTCAAGTATTTCAGAATGAAGACAACATCTCCACAGCTACTTTGCTTAGAAGAAAAAACACCAACCCTCCAGCCTCCTTGATGTGGTAAAGACAGTCCACGAGTTTTCCACGGTCACTGTACGTGCACAAGGTAAATAAAAATGTTGCCGGAGGAGTAGCAGCCACCATCCTCTTGCACTCTGGCCTTGGGCCCAATGGGCGGTCTCTGTCCTCGGGCTCCAGTGAATCAGCAAGGCAACTGCCAGAGGTGGGAGTGCTCTGGGCATCTTAACTCTCTTTCCCTCACCCCATCCTGTTACTCATAAATAATAACCAAGGAGCTGGGAGCAAGAACATCCACCACTGTTGCTCTGACAGTGGCCAACATGGAAGCACTCCAAGCTTGAGAGGAGAGGGAAGAAAGCAAGCTGAGTATGTACTTACTCAAAGTCCTCAAATTCCAAGTCGGTTCCCTCTACTGATGGACCCTGGTTGTCTGAGGAAGAGGAGGAGGTGGAAGAACGGAGACGGTTCTGTTGGTAGCGCATGGAGCGCTGGCGAATACTGTCTCTCCTTGAGAGATACTGGATCATCCTCTGGGCGTAGTATGCAGCAGGAGATAATCTGAGAGAGACAGAGATGGACAAACACAAACTAGCACTAATGTGGGGAATACTGTGAAAGACAGTCAATCCAGCTCTTCCATGGCATCTCCCTGCTCAGGTGAACTCGAGAGACATGAAAATTAAAGGGCATTTAACTCACCAGGAGGTTTGCACTGCAGAATATGCTTATTGGACTATCACTAGTGTTTCTGTTCTGAGAAAAGCAAACAGGCGGCTTAACCAGACATCTTCTGAGGAAGAGCTGCCCCTCCCCAAGAGAATAATACTGGACCTTTCCTTCTAGCTTCTTAAGGTACATTTTTAGCTCCTCGGGGTGCTCTTTACACAGAGCTGTGCTCATTCACAGCTTTTCCTTGATCACCATCCATACGCAAAATGGAAGACATGAGAGGGACCTGAGCAATCATCTACCATCTTGTTTTATAGATGAGAAAAGAGGCCAGGAGATGGTAAGCCTAAGATGATTAAAGAAGGCATCCACAGGTATCTTCACCAGGACTTCTTTCTTCTCCAACATGTATACATAGCTCCATATTTGTCCTACCTCCTTAGAATGATCTCTTGGAACCTCTTTTTTGTCCCTTACGAATTAATCATAGATATCTGTAACATGGGAAAAAAATTTGCAACTGAGACTGAGAATAAAATATACTTGGGAGAACAGAAAATCTAACAGAAAAACTTAAAAGAGTTTTTTTCTATTTCTTACAATCAGAGCATCAGTGGCTACATGGGCACTGGGCAATATGAAAGGTGACAGATGTTCATCTTTTTTCTCCTTTATGATGGCTATTCCTGTAAATAATTAGTCCAGATCTATATTCTTTAAACTATGGCTTCAATATCTTACTACTCCATGAAAACTTCCAGAGTCCCATACAGTCATCCACATTGCCTTCTCAAGTTTTCTTCCATCTCTCACAACACTGTTCTATAATTTCATGCTATGGACTGAAAACATGAGAGGGACAATAACAGAAAAATGTTTTCTATGATAATGTTAAACGGATTACCAAAAAATTTCAAGACTAAAAGCATGCCCCAGGCCCACATTGACTCAATAACTCCACTAGAAACTCTATCCCACAGAAACACACAAGGTTACAAAGATATATATAAGAAAGTTCATTTGCAATATTGTCAGCATTAGTGAAAAAAACTGGGAAGTAACCCACATGCCCAGCAACAAATTATTAATACATCCATACAAAGAAACACCATGTAGCAATTAAGGAGAATAAATTATTTCTATATACACACAAGGAAAGTTCTCTAAAATAAAATCTTAAGTGGGAGAAAAATTGAAGAATGGTCTGTATACACTAATATACATACAAAAATATGTTGCTGTTACTGGGAAAAAACACACTATAAGGAGACACAGAAATCCTAATGAGAATTCCTGGGACTTCAGTATTTTATATACTTCTATAATGTTTGAATATAAAAGGAGAAAAGCATAGATCTTCAGTTTTTTAATGAAAATCTGAAAAAAACTGATTAAGAATGGAAATAGGAACAGTTATAGATATAGGAACAGTTATATCCAAATAGTACTAAAAATATTGACAAATATCTTGCAAAGAGGTCCCCAGTAAGTCTATAGCTGCAGTCAACTGCTAGAGGAACATAGGCTGCTTCTGAAATGCCTGTCATCAAAGGTGGTATCCTTCTGGCCAACCAGCAAATGGAATTCCCAAGCAGACCAGCTAACAATCTTTTGAACTCAAAAGTCTGTTTTACAGAATAATGTGCTGCAGTGAACACCAATGAGTCAGTATTATAATATCTTTGTATAGCAAGTAGGCATGGGAGGCACAGATGCCTTGGCCAAGAGAATCAGAGAACAAGAGCTAGTTCCTAAAACCCTCAACTGGAGGAACTTTCGTTATCTGTTTGGGCCCCTGTTCCCATGCATTTTGCAAGGATGAATCACAGAATCCTAAATTTTCAACCAACAGAAGTCAGTGTTCATGCATTATTCTTATATCTGCCCGATATGCAAAACTCTTCAGCAGAAATCAACATCATTGGTTAAATTCTCAAGTCAAGCAGACTAGAAAAGAACATAAAAGGAGAAAATTTTCAAGAGGAGAAAGAAGATCCTTTTATTTGGAACCAACTCTGAAAAGTGTCATAAGTACTCACTTTATAGACTATCCTAAGTAATGAGAAAAAAAATTATTGGTGATAGAGGTAGACATAGGTTGATGTTGCTGCTAATAAAAAGACTGCCCTTTTACATAGGGGCATAGGAATTCCCCAAGCTATAAAACTAAAGATTAATGGTTTAAAAAGGATTCCTGTCACAATTATTAAATACAAGTATATCCTAGCCTTGTCCTTTTAAGATATGCAGAGGGAAGCTAAGGATCTAAATGCTGAGGAGGTGTTTCACTAAGGCCCTGACCTATACATAGTGTTACAGGCTGAAGCCTAGAAGAAAAAAGAAACTCAACAACCAGTAACGAGGTAGTAACAATCATCCTCCTACAAAGAGCTGGAAAATCACCAAACAACCCTGAAGTCTTCCAAGTGAACATTTTAAATGTTTAAATAAAGCCTTAAATTTTCTTCAAGGAAAAATACTTCCCTCTCCAAAAAAAAAAAACCAAAACAAAACAAAAAAAAAAAACCTATTTTATGTTCAAAGGAAAACTGTAAAAATACCAACACCACAAAGTATGACCTTTCTGTGATAAAGATCACAGTAGGATAAATAATAGATTTATTATATAAAAGGAGGGCAAATCGTGGTCTTAAAGCATCCTTGTAGAACACTGCCAGGTTAAAAGTTCTGAGGATGAGATGCCTACTGCTGTCTTTCTTACAAGAACTTTCTCTATTTCAGTGCTCCAAAGTAATTGATTCATATGAAAAATTCCTTTCCCTTATATTTAGGGTGTATAATCCTCAAATATCATTAGAGACTCACATAAACTTCCTTGCTTTACTCATCATCTAAGGTGCCTGCCTGTTGCAAAGTCATCAATCCTTACGTTCCCTGATCCTTCTTAGGTTTGTCATTTCTAGGGTGTGGAAAAGGAACTAAGAGAATAATGGAGAATCTTTATTTACACCAGTATCTCAGAAAGAATGCTCAGTGTCATGACATAACTGTGGCAACAACAAAATCACTTAATATTCCTGGAATCAACTTGGTCTAAAGGTTTTCCCAGGCAGACCTAAAATTCTTAATCTAGAGCAAAGTTCATTTTGTTACTCTTACCTAACCTACACCGCTAACCTGCCAACCCCACAATTATAAATTACCCTTTTCTTTTGGCAAAGCCTCATAATGTGCTCTAGAGTTGCTTAAATAACGTGCCTTTTTAGATCACTAACAGACTCCATACATCTGGCTGTGACAACCCCAAAGGGGTTGCTCTCCCGCAAACAAATGTCATGTCCATCAATTTCCCACCCTTGGTCCTCAGTTATCAGCATCAGTGAAAGGAAGACCTTGAACTCATTGAAATAATTTTTGTTTTATTTTTTATCTCTTCAGAACTTTTCAAATCTTTTTTTTTTTTTTTTTTTGAGACAGAGTCTCGCTGTGTCACCAAGGCTGGACTGCAGTGGTGCAATCTCAGCTCACTACAATCTCTGCCTCCCTAGTTTAAGTGATGCTCCAGCCTCAACCTCCCAAGTAGCTGGGACTACAAGTATCTGCCACCATGTCCAGCTAATTTTTTGTATTTTTAGTAGAGACGGGGTTTCACCATGTTGGCCAGGCTGGTCTTGAACTCCTGACCTCAAGTTATCTGCCCGACTCAGCCTCCCAAAGTGCTGGGATTACAGGCGTGAACCCCCATGCCCAGTCTCAAATGTCTTCTAATATGTGTAAAGCAAGCACTTTAATAAAATGCCAACATTTTAATCCATTTATTTCTTCTTCCGTCATCTCCTCCTTTGGGCAGTCTCTAAAAATGTCAATACCTGAAGGAGCCTGACTTCTGCCTTTTGATAATCTAAATTGCCTCTCAAATGAAAGCAAATCGAGTTTTTGTTTAATTTGTATATAATTTCCCTATAAATAAAAAGAATTTTGTTCCCCTGTTGGTTGTCCATCTGAATGGCAATAGCCTCTCTGGCCAACAGAAAAAGAGTATCCTATGACTGCCTGTGGCCTCCCCAGGTTTCCCCTCTAGTACCCGACTTGCAGAAATGAGTCCCAAAGGGCAAGAGCTCGGTCATAACCCTCTGTCACCAGAGGTACTGTTCACTTACCTGCAACACTTCCCCATCACCTGAACCACCTGTCTCAAAACTGTAACTGAAGAATAAAAGAGCACCAGGACCAGAGAGGCACAGAATGGAGCTTCCAACAGCATGGCAACTCCAAGGGCCGCCCCTCCCCCCCATCTACTGCCATTTCTCACTTTGGCCTTACCTCGCTGGGTCTGGGTAAATTGGGTGCTCTCTGGATCCTGCTCCATCATAACGGGATAATGAAATGAGGGAAGATTCCAGCAGCCTCCTAGCAGAGATTAAAAAAATGGCAATAATCCCTGTCAATTACCAACTCAGAGGTCATTTATAAGGAAAAATGGGGGAGATACATAACTTCCCCCTTTTGTAGCCAGCTAATGCCTGTTATCTGGGATCACAGTCTTCCTACAAGCTAAGTAGGTAGAGACATAAATAAATGAAGAGCTGCAGAGCTCCCACACTGGACATGACCACTGCATTCTGCTGAATACTGCTCTTCAATGAGAAATGAACAAGTGCTTCAGAGACATGATCTTGTTTCTATTTGCAGTACCTCCAGTAAACAAATAGGTTGGGATCAACACAGGAGGGAAAAATTAGGCGCACACAGAGATTATCACATAGTGCTAACATTTATCTTGGTGTTCGGTTACTTCATGCCATCATCATCCACATCCACTTACTGTCTATTCATTCTGCTCTGCCCATGCTCTTTTTTTGTGAGAATGAGTACTCCTCAAATATAGAACTGTAATATATCAAAAAAAAAAAAATATATATATATATATATATATATATATATAAAAGAGTACTCCTCAGGCTCTCAACAACTGATGAAAACTTTTACTTACATAATCTAGCCCAATCACAAATTCAATTGATATGTGATACATACATCTTATTGAACACTTTTTGATGCTGAGCACTTCATATGTATTTCTTTGTTTAAACCTCATCACAACCTAGAAAGGTAGGTATGACTACATACGTGAGAATACTGGGCCCAGAAGCTAAAGTATATCGCTCCGTGGCACATAACCATTAAGAGATAGTAACAGGACTCCAGAGAAGGCCTGTCTTAACTCCAAGATGCCTCAAATCTGTATTTTGTATTCCAGGACCTTTCAGGGTCCAGGCAGGAAACAAGTGCATATGTATTCACTGTGATCAATGGAGACTGACAAACAGGAAGATCTGTGGCCCATCGTTTAGCCCCAGCCAATTGTTACAAAGCTAGAATATAGGCTCAGTATTGCTGGCTTTTCCTATTTTTTAAGGAAAGCCAGAAATTTGGACTTTGGCATAAAATCTCCTGATTGTTAAATTTTTGCTACAACTTTTTTGTTTTGTTTTATTTTTTGGGTTTTTTTTGGTACAAGGGCCAGTTAGGACACATATGATAAACATGGCCCAGGGGTTCCCTGGTTTGCCATGTCTGACAAGGTACTTCCCAACTCATATGTGCCTTGGCACGTTTCAGAGGAAATGGTCTCAGAGAGAAACGCATATTGTTCCTCTCCAGCAGCATCTTGCCTGCCTCTCCTAGGAACAGGTCCCCGGCTCCCTGCCAGACTCTTCTTTAAAACAGAGCTGCAGGATAAGGACAGCAGCTACCAATCTTCGCCAATTGATTTAATTCAATTCACTGTTATTAAAACCAGCTGGCATTAGGTATAGTCATGTATAGTCACTTTATCCCAGCAACTGACTTCCCGTAACAGCCTGGGGAAGAGACATAGCAAAGACCCCATCAACCTAGCTTGCAACCTTTCCTGCCCAGGACAACCAACTGTCAAATAATGTATTCTCTCTAGACAAGGCTGATACCCTACACCTAGACACTTGTAACAATCCTACCACTGAACAGAAAGAACACGATGTAACCAATGAGGAAGAGAGGAAAGCAGTAAAATACATCTCTCTGGTTGAAAGACTGAATCTTCAGTAACAGTACTATGGTTCCAGTGGCAGAAATGCTGTTTCATCAATTCTAACACATACTTTTTCTTTTCACATTTTAATGTGTCTGAAGTTGGGGTGCATCTTACAATTGTGTGACAGTTTAATTGGGAGGATTTTTTTTTTCCCATAGAGACAGGGTCTGGTTATGTTCGTTATGTTCCATAAGCTGGTCTCAAACTCTTAGCCTCAAGTGAACCTCCTGCCTCAGCCTCCTAAAGTCCTGGGATTATAACTGTGAGTCACTGTGCCTGGCTATCGGCAGGATTTTTTTCATGATTTCATCAGAACACATAAAATAATGTCATGTCTTTAAATTACAGTATGTGTGGAATAGGTAAGGGTAGTGAGAGGTACATAGTCTGGAGAAAAAAGAAAAGCAAAATTTTGAGACAAGTATTCAGGTAACTTATGCCATCTTACACAGTACTTTTTTTTTTTTTTATAGTACTTATTCATCATTAATAAACCCATTCTTCAGGTACTGGGTGTGAGCTGACGAATGAAAGCAAAGTCTGAGAACAGCTGATTCTCCTAGAATACCTAGAAACTTGTTCCACCCTAAAGTGCTCTAGAGTTAGTCCTGCCTGTCACTCTGTCCTATTATCCTCCAAGTGGCCGTTTAGTAAGCCAAGGCCCTTTAGGAAGCAGCATCCTTCGAGTGACCAAAATACATCCTTCTTGGCTGGGCACAGTGGCTCATGCCTGTAATCCCAGCACTTTGGGAGCCGAGGTGGGCAGACTGCCTGAGCTCGGGAGTTCAAGACCAGCCTGGGCAACATGGTGAGACTACGTCTCTACTAAAAATACAAAAAATTAGCCAGACGTGGTGGCACGCGCCTGTAATCCAGCCACTTAGGAGTCTGAGGCACAAGAATCACTTGAACCTGGGAGGCTGAAGTTGCAGTGAGCTGAGATCGCACCTCTGCACTCCATGCTGGGTGAAAGAGCAAGATTCTATCTCAAAACAAACAAACAAAAATACATCCTTCTTAAGTACTTCTGCCTGGAAATTGATCATAGTAACAGAGGCGAATATTACTCCTACTCTGCTAAAGCAATGACAGTACTGAGTGAAATGGGATGACTTATCAGGAATGCTGTAAAGGAGATTCCTGATTTGAAGGGTTTGCATTAGATCACTTCAATTTTAATGACTCCATTTTACAATCCTGCAAAGTCTACTTCCCACCTTAACTTCCTGCCTTAATTAGGAAGACTTCTTTAAGTCAGAATAGAACCAAAATGCTAGGCTTTGTCTCTGGAGAGTCTCTGCTGAGGTTCTTTTGGAACATGCATCCCCTGTGCCTACTTACTATAGAATGTGTTGGCAACATTTGCTGCCCAGACAATACAGTGGCTAACTGGCAAGCCACAGATATATGTCATTTTACTGCTAATACACAAAATCAGGAAAGCCAATCACTGTGAATACACATATACAAATCACTGATGAAACATAAGTTCTTCATAGTTATAATACAAGTACTATCAGGAGTAAAAATAGGCTTCTCCAATAGCTGTGGAATAAAGAAAAAACTGGAGTTACTAGATGAGCAAACATCACCGCCACCATTCCTAGGAACCTCAAAAAAAGATCTTTCTTTCCCAGTGTAGCCTGTTGCAGGGAGCCCTCAATGGGAAATGGCAAGAGAAAATGCAATGGGATGGCAGTTCTGCACATTTTGCTGTGACCACCGCAAATTCAACTTGACTTAAATGATCGCAAGAAATCAGGGAGGGCCTAGGAAGAACTCAGACAAGCTTGTTCAAATTTGAAGCTGCCACTACTGAAGTTGAGGAAAAGGAAAATACAAAAACACAAATACTTCCTTCTTTTCTCTACAAGCTTGCCCGGTTCATCCTGTACACCACTGGTGTCCAAGTGAAGTATACCAGGAGTTGTACTATTTGATCTGCTAGACAGCCAGGGGAAAATATGACAACTTCTGCTATATAATATATAATCATACACATGGATTACTCAAAAGCATTTTATTAATAAGGTGCTGTTTTTTTAAGTCTGAAGGCCACTGCTCTATCAAACTATATATTACTTTAAGAATACTGAATACTTGGGCAGGTGTGGTGGCTCATGCCTGTAATCCCAACACTTTGGGAGGCCAAGGCCGGGAGTTCAAGACCAGTCTGGCCAACACAGTGAAACCCCATCTCTACTAAAAATACAAAAATTAGCCGGGTGGCGTGTGCCTGTAGTCCCAGCTACTCAGGAGGCTGAGGCAGGATAATCACTTGACCCCAATTAACTCTGGAGGCGGAGACTGCAGTGAGCCAAGACCATGCACTGCATTCCAGCCTGGGTGACAGAGTGAGTCTCAAAAAACGTAATACTTAAAAAATGGGATAACTTTAAATATTTTTTTAAAACTATACACATATACAAGTATACCCATATTCATATATATATATATGTGTGTGTGTGTGTGTGTATATATATATATATATAAAGAGAGAGAGAGAGAGAGACAGAGAGAGAGAACAAAAGAGAATAATAAAGAAATTGGGGTAAAATGTTAACATTTAGAGAAAGTGGGTGAAGGCTATATGGGAATCCTCTGTACTATTTTTGCAACTTTTCTGCAAGTCTGATATTATTTCAAAATAAAAAAAGAAAAACATACAATATACAAAAATCTTAAAATACTGAAAAGCAAAAGATAGCCATTTGTTTTCAAAAGAATTACTCACTTCGTAAAAAGGATTTCTTCAAATAGCAACTTGCCCTAATGCTCTAAAGCAGGTATGATAAACTACAGGCCCCGGGTCAGCTATCTTCCTTTGTAAATAAAGTTTTAATTGAACACAGCCACATCCATTCATTTACACATTACCTGTGGCTTCTTTGGAGCTAGCAAGGCAGCACTGAGGAATCCAGATAGAGACAAGCTTAAAATATCTACTGCCTAGCCCTTTATAGAAAATGTTTGCCCACCCTGGCTCTAAAATATTTGTTTAAATAAAATTCTTAAAATGATAAGTATAGTTACTAACGGACAGAACAAAAATAACTTGAAATCAAAGTATTGTACACTAGAAAAAGCCATCAAAAATGAATATTAAGCCCTGCTAAAATCATAAAAGGCACACAATTCAAGCTGTAAAATGTCTAACACTTAAAAATGAATACAACTATTTTTTCTTTCCCTGATTAATATTCTGAATTATGTGCAAAGAGGTTCCCTGTATCAGTTGTATTCTCAATCACTAGGAATACAATTTTTAAAACAGTCAAAGAAAGCTCTGGAAAAGAAAAAAAGTGGTCGGAGCATATCAACTGAAAGAAAAGAACTTTCACTTCATTATTTTATTTTACTTTACTTTATTTCATTTCATTTCATTTTTTGAGACACAGTCTGCGTTGCCCAGGCTGGAGTGTGGTGGTGCAATCTCAGCTCGCTGCAACTTCTGCTACCCAGGCTCAAGCAATTCTCCTGCCTCAGCCTCCCAAATAGCTGGGACTATAGGCATACACCGTCACGCCTGGCTAATTTTTGTATTTTTAGTAGAGATGGGGTTTCACCATGTTGGCCAGGCTGGTCTTAAACTCCTGGCCTCAAGTCATCCGCCCACCTCGGCCTCCCAAAAAACTGGGATTATAGGCCTGAGGTACCACACCCAGCCCCTTCACTTCAAATTCAATGGATATCAGGGTTGAGAAGCAAAAAGTTTGGGTACTAGTCCACATGAAATAAGACAGTGAGAACTCCTCCTTACTAAACAATTACACCCTGAAGATATTCTTTTAACTGGTTGTCAGATCACAGAGAAAAATCAATATCCTAAAGCAAACAAACATGTTCAGACTTTCTCCAACCACTGGAAACAATCGATTGCTAGAACTCTTTGGCCTCTACTGTTAGGGAATGCTGGCTCCCAGAAGGTAAGATGCCACTGGTGCCCCATGCCTAATGAATAACTTTATAGCCTGGCTTTAATGCCTGGATGGGAACTGCTATTTCCATCCAGGACAGCCAAACCCCAATTAAAAGCTCCCTTCTGCCTAGAAAATAAAATCCAGATTCCCCAGTAGGGTATTAGGTAGTCAAGTTTTGCAGCCAAACTTCTCATTCCTTTTGGATATACTATATGCTCTAGTCCAGTGGTTTACAAACTTTTTGGTCCCAGGACTCCTTTAACACCCTTACAAATTATGAGGATACTAAAGAGATTTCATTTGTATGAGTTTCAGCTATCAATATTTAATTTCAACTTACTGAAATTAAAACTGAAACAATTTTAATACACAAGCAAGCATTCAATTAGCCATCAAGATGATAGCCTCATTACATGTCATGTTTCCTCTAGAAAACACTGTATACTTGTGAAAGAATGAGACTGAAAAACACAAAGAATGTCTCAGCATCACTGTAAAAATAATTTTTGCTTTGGGGATCCACTGTTCTAGCTAAACTAAACACACCCTCACTAACCCACCTACATTATTTATCTTGGCAATTTCTTCTTTCTGGAAAGTTCCTCTTATTATTGACTGTAAAAAGCCTTCAAAGCTCAAATATCTGACTCCTCCAGCCAGAAATTCACCCTCTCTTCCTCAGTGCCCCATAGCATTTTGTACCTCTCTTAAGAGGACTTCTCAAATCACCCAGTAACTTATATGTATGTCTTGTCTTTGCTACTGGACTAGAACCTACATGAAAGCAGGTACTGGATCCAAGTCATCTTTTTATCCCCATCAAAACTCACATCCTAAGTAACATGTAACAGAAGGCCGACAAATATCTAAGTGATGAATCAGCAGGCCTAACTAGACTTGGAAGAATAAGCAAGAAGACATATCTGGTTGCCCCTCACTGGTCCCATGACTCTCAGACAAGGTTGCTAGATGCCCAAAAACTCACACTAAAACTCCTGAAGGAACAAGGTTTTCAGAAACTGCTTACATCACCCTCATCCCCTCTGGTCACTTAAGCTGCTCAGGTTAAAGTGCTGACAAAGTCGTCCTGATAAATGCAGTGCAGCCTGGTCCCTGAGAGGCTCATTAAATCAAAAAGTCAGAGGCTGGCTACTTGCCTGAGAAACTACCACTGATGCTCCTGGACTGTATATTGCCAAAAGAGACCCCCACAGGGGGAAAGAGGGCAATGTTTGCCAGGGGATGAAAGGGCAGGAGGCCAAATAAACTGGAATGCACTGTGGCTTGCTTCACTTCTGAATCTTGCTCTGCAAGTCTCCGATCTCTGCCTTGGCGCATGCCTGGGCTGGGAGATGACAAGCCCTTATTCTTTGTAAAAAATAATTGTGTGTTCTGAAACGACACCTCTATTATGATTTTCAAATTGACATCTCTGCTCTAATGCAGAGGCATCTAAGCCTCCCCATTTCACACACTAGCAATTATCGTTTAAGTTATCCAACGATAGGCATTCATCTGATTGCTGCAGGGCCCCCTAGTTTGAGGGGTACACTTAAAGCATGCGATGCAGCTGCCAGCAGAGACTGGCAGGCAATTCCGGCCCCTGATGTGGGGTGGGCCAAGGCAAAGGGCACTGCTAAAAGGCTAGTAGCCTCAGGAAAAAAATAGACACATTACAGAAAGACACTACAGTGCCTATAGTGTAGATCAGCTTTATTTTACTATTATCAAACATAAACAACTTACAGAGTGCAAAACAATGCCTTTCACCAGAAAAGCTTAAAAACATCTTTACAAAACATTAACGTATTCCTCAATGCCTCTGGGCAGTGAGCGGTAGATGGCAAAACATAAGAGCACAACATAATCACAGATAGCAAAAGGGAAGAGGCTGGAAACAGAATGTATACATAGTGTGCAATCATGTATCTAGTGTTACAAAGTCTCGTCTGAAAAGTCAGTCAGTTCCCTCTGGGAACATATGACCCTCTGCTAACTCTCTGGTGGGTAGTTATTTTTAATACATTTCTAAGATGATTGGTTGGCACTATGCTTAGCTCCTATATACCCTCAACACATTACACTATACTTACAAAACTTGAATGTATAATAAAAAAACTCACTTTTGTTTGCAAGTAAACTCAAAAGCCCAAGCCGATCTACATGGACATCTTTACTTGTTATCCAAATCTATTTCTCTAGGAGACTTGGGAGGTCTGCTCACAGACCATAGACTTTAACCAGGAATTTGAAATCAGAGGCTTTTCACCAGAGGATGAGTAAGGCCAAATCTATGAAAGGTCCACAGCTAGTTTTGATGCCACATACACACATGCCCCCACATGCAACACGTGGGGTATATAGGTTTACATTTTAAGAGGCAGTGCATCCTAATTCACTGATTTCCCCCTGGAATTTACAGAATTCCATAATCTTGAATTCTTAGCTAATTTTATTCAGAAGCACAGACAAATCCTTAAAAGTCCACCTCCTGGCCCACTAAGTCTACAAAGAATATGCTGGTAGAATAATTTATTGCTGTGATACTAGCAAACCTGTGAAGGTCTTATAAGACATTTTTTCACATTCACATTTCTGAGCTGAAACTTTAAAAATCCTTGACCAACGCCATTCATTAAGAAGTGACAGGCTCTTGACCCTGGTATACTGCAAACACTATATAATAGAAAGTAAAATCTTAGGACCAGTATCAGAAAGGCAAAGTGAGTTAGTACATGAAACCTCAAGAGAACGAGGGAAAAGCAAACAAAGCACGGTGTGCAGGGGTGTTTATTAACCAGAGGCAAAGAGGCACTTTCCTGGCTCATATCTGTCCATGGGATGAGGTTTCTAGAATCTGCAGAAATATGAGGGCAGACTATAGCTGGGACCCCAAACAATGCACTGTTAGCCCTTGAGCTAACACAAAGCTCAATCACTTTTCTTATATTCAAGGTTCATTCTGAATTGCTTCTCTTAGTGACATTCAATTTCACTGATTCGCCTCTGGAGATGTACTACTTGTCCTTCCACCCTGATCTTGACTTCAGCAACCATCCTGATTCCTTTTGGACTCAGCATCTGACTCTACTGAAATAATTTCTCCACCATTTCCCCTCTGTCTAGACAACATGAAATTGTCATAAATGACATCTAAAGTACAATTAGTAGAGAAACTGCAATTTCCACTCTCCTCCCCCGTTCCCAAAAAGAATGGCGCATTAACGGCCTCCAGCATGTCAATCAATACTACCCTGATGAGGATTAACTCTGTAGAGTCTGGAAGCCATTTAATTAACAGCTTGCTAAAAATTATGCATTTTCCCCCTCTACTATAATTAGAAGATGTAAATTGCCTTCTTTTTACTAGCACTAATGGCTATAATCTCAGAGTTCTGAATACCTGCTAAATCGATACCTGTGTAAAAAGTCCTTACAAACACCACTTTACCCAGCTGCATTTTATTTAGAAAAATCAGAGACAAAAGACAAAAGATAAGGCAAAAGAGGAGAGAGGCAATGAGAGAAAGGCATGACACAAGACCATCAGAACCAGGCAGTAATAATATTAACTATCCTAAGAAGATGGTCTGAAGTAACTGCCAATTCCTTGTGAGATGTCAAATTTTTATTTTTTTGAGACGGAGTTTCACTCTTGTTGCCCAGGTTAGAGTGCAATGGCACAATCTGGGCTCACTGTAACCTCCATCTCCTGGGTTCAAGCAATTCTCCTGCCCCAGCCTCCCAAGTAGCTGGGAGGCATGTGCCACCATGCCCAGTTAATTTTGTATTTTTAGTAGAGATGGGGTTTCACTATTGATTGGGCTGGTCTCAAACTCCTGACCTCAGATGATCCGCACACCTCGCCTCCCAAAGTGCTGGGATTACAGGTGTGAGCCACCATGCCCAGCCTAATGTCATATTTTTAAAAACCAGCAAGATCAAAGGACAACAAGTCATGAAATAATTTACCAGTGCTTTTCAAGGAAAGTGGGAATCCCCCCACCGGCAAATGTGGGAATGTCTGGTGACATTTTTCGTTGTTGCTTCTGGGTGCCAGAGCACTACTGGCATTTAGTAGGTGAAGGCCAGGAATAGTGCTAAGCATCCCACAATGCACAGGACAGCCTCCCACAGTGAGGAATTACCCAACCCCAAATGTCAATAGTGCTGCTGTTATAAAACCTTCTGACAGATCTTAATGGTCTGAGGCTAACCAAGAGAAACTCTAACTAAAATATGAGGCAATTTACTGAATCAGACAGATTGCAGTTTAAATTCCATTTTGTGTCACCTACTAGCCATGACACCTTGGGCAAGTTCATTATCCTCTGCTTCCACATTTGAGGGGAAATCCCTATTTCACACTGTTATTATGATTAAGTCAGTCAAGTACAGTAGCCAGTACACAGTCTAATAAACAGCCATTATTATTTTTTCCTTCCTTGGATTACAGCTCCCAAAATATCTGCAGGGAATATGATGCCCTCTGGCCACTCAAGTCACTATGCCTAAAAAGGTACTTTGTCAGAAAGAATGACATGTTGAAGAAGAATAATAAACACTATAAAGGTATACACAGGGGTACCTGAGCCCTGAGAATCACATGCACGTCATCCACAAAAACCAACAACAACAGTCAGGTATCCATCTACCAATCTACGTGCTGGTCCACCCAACCAGTGATTCAAACAGAAATACTGAGTGCCTTCTGTTAGTTACATATATTAGTACTAAATCAAATAACAGATGTGGGCTGGGCATGACGTCTCACACCTGTAATCCCAGCACTTTGGGAGGCTGAGAGCCCAGGAGTTCGAGACCAGCTTGGGCAACAAAAGGAGACCTCATCTCTACAAGAAATTTAAAAATAAGCTGGGCATGGTGGCACATGCCTATAGCTACTCGGGAGGCTGAGGCAGGAGGATCACTTGTGCCCTAGAGGCTGAGGCTGCAGTGAGCTGAGATCGCAGCACTGCACTACAGCTTGGGTGACCAACTGAAACCCTGTTTCAAAAATAAATAAATAAATAGGCCAGGCACGGTGGCTCACGCTTGTAATCCCAATACACTGGGAGGTCAAGGCGGGTGGATCACCTGAGGTCAGGAGTTCAAGACCAGCTTGATCAACATGGCAAAACTCTGTCTCTACCAAAAACACAAAAAATTAGCAGGGTCAAGGCTGGGCGCAGTGGCTCATGCCTGTAATCGCAGCACTTTTGAGGCCAAGGTGGTGGGTCACTTGAGGTCAGGAGTTTGAGACCAGCCTTACCAACACAGTGAAACCCCATCTCTACTAAAAATATAAAAATTAGCTGGACGTGGTGGCACATGCTTGTAGTGGGAGGCTGAGGCAGGAGAATCGCTTGAATCTGGGAGGCAGAAGTTGCAGTGACCTGAGATCATGCCACTGCACTCCAGCATGGATGACAGAGCAAGACTCTGTCTTAAAAAATAAAAAAAAAATTAGCCAGCATGGTGGTGGATGCCTGTAATTCCAGCTACAGAGATTGCACCATTGCACTCCAGCCTGGGTGACAAAACGAGACTCTGTTGCAAAAAAAAAAAAGTGAATAAATAGGCCAGGTACAGTGGCTTACATCTGTAATCCCAGCATTTTGGGAGGACGAGATAGGCAGATCACCAGAGGTCAGGAGTTTGAGACCAGCCTGACCAATACAGAAAAACCCCGTCTCTACTAAAAATACAAAATTAGCCTGGCGTGGTGGCGTATGCCTGTAATCCCAGCTCCTCAGGAAGCTGAGGCAGGAGAATCACTTGAACCTGAGAGGCAGAGGTGGCAGTGAGCTGAGATCATGCCATCGCACTCCAGCCTGGACAGCAAGAACAAAACTCCGACTCAATCAATCAATCAATAAAATAAATATGGCCCTTAGAGTAGTCAATCTCCAAAGATGGCTCCAAAGAACATCCTCTTGGCATTCTCACTCTTGTGTGGTCCCCTCCCACTCTGAATCTAGACTGCTCTATCACTAGCTTTAATCAAGAAAATGCAGCAAGCTGTGCCAATTCTGGGCCTACCCTTTTAAAAGAATGGGCAGTCTCCATTTCCTTCCTCTTAGAACTTCACTTTTGGAAACCTTAAGCTGCTATGTAAGAAGTCTGTCCCTGTCATCTATATAGCAAGAGATATTTAAAAAATTAAAAATTAAAAAAAAAAAAAAAAAAAGACTGGCTACTCTGGAGAAGCTATGAGGAGACAAGAGCCCCTGAGTCTACATGGTGAGGGAGAGAGACCCAGTTTATTCTAACTGGGCCTCCAGACATCTCTAGAGAAAACCCAAGCAAGACCAGCAGAAGAACTTTCCAACTGAGCCCAGTCTACTCCCTAAAAAAACAGGAAAAATAACTGAATTGGTTTTAAGTCAGTAAGTTTTGGAGTGTGGTTTGTTATACATCAATATGTGAATAAAATAGTTCCTTATCTTTGTAGAACTTTCAAGCTAGGCACAACAGCAACATTAGAACTAAGTCCACGAGGTTAGTTTACAGCCATCATCACATCTCTCCTGCAAGGAACCCTGGCTATCCTCCCCACCAAAAAAGGCATTTGAAAATAGATTGTAAACCATAAAGCAAGTACAAATTTGCTTACTGTTTCTAAAGCATGAGGCCCCTGTATTAGAAGAGTCAATGTTCATTTAGAAAGATTTGCGCTCATTCCTACCTATCTCAAGGCTCTCCATCTTTCTGAAACACATTTCTGCCCCGGATGGGTGCTCCCTTTCAATGTAGAAAATGGTCCTATAATTTGGGAAATTAAGGTTATTTGTGCTCCCTCCTTTATCAAGAAGGACTCACTCCTGTAATCCCTGTACTTTGAGAAGTCAAGGCGGAAGGATAACTGGAAGCCAGGAATTCAAGCCTAGGCCTAGGTAACACAGCAAGACCCGTCTCTACTAAAAATACAAAAATTAGCCAGGCATGCTGGCAGGCACCTGTAATCCTAACTACTCGAGAGGCTGAGGCAGGAGAATCGCTTGAACCCAGGAGGCGGAGTTTACAGTGAGCTGAGATCCCGCCACTGCACTGTAGCCTAGGTGACAGAGTTAGACTCTGTTTCAAAAAAAAAAAAAAGAGAAAAGGCAAGCTATGGAATGGGAGAAAATATTTGCTAACCATATACCACATAAATGTTTAATGTCCATAATATATATGGAACTCCTACAACTCAATAACCAAAAAAACCCGCAAATAACCATATTAAACAATGGGCCAAAGACTTGCATGCATATTTCTCTAATAACGATACACAAATGGTCAACAAGTATATGAGAAGATGCTCAACATGACTAATCATTAGGAAGTGCAAATCAAAACCACAATTATTTATCGCCTCACACCTGTTAGGATGACCACTAAAAAAGGAAAAAAAAAAAAAAACAGGAAATAACAAGTGCTGACACGGATATGAAGAAGTTGGAACCCTCATGCACTGTTGGTAGGATTGTAAAATGGTTCAGCTGCTATGGAAAACAGTATGGAGGTTCCTCAAACAATTAAAAATAGAACTACCATATGTCCAGCAATTCCACTTCTGGTTACATATCTAAAAGAATTAAAAACAGGATCTTGAAGAGATATTTGCACACCCATGTTCATTGCAGCATTTTTCAAAATAGCCAAAATGTGGAAGCAGCCTAAATGTCCATCAGTAGATGAATGGATAAAGAAAATGTGGTATATACATAGAATGGAATATTATTCAGCCTTTGAAAACAAAGAAATTCTGATACATGTTGTAAGTTTTCTTTTTATTTTTCTTTTTTTTTCTTTTTTTTTT
Organism: Plecturocebus donacophilus; assembly: GCA_004027715.1. Classification (NCBI taxonomy): domain Eukaryota; kingdom Metazoa; phylum Chordata; class Mammalia; order Primates; family Pitheciidae; genus Plecturocebus; species Plecturocebus donacophilus. The sequence goes on along the minus strand of PVKP010019338.1, from coordinate 4,362 downwards.
TTTTTTTTTTTTGAGATGGAGTCTTGCTTTGTCACCCAGGCTGGAGTGCAGTGGTGCAATCTCAGCTCACTGCACCCTCCGCCGCCTGCATTCAAGCCATTCTCTTGCCTCAGCCACCTCTCTGAGTAGCTGGGATTACAGATGCCCACCACCACAGCCCACTAATTTTTGTATTGTTAGTACAGACAGAGTTTTACCGTGTTGGCCAGGCCAGTCTCGAACCCCTGACCTCAAGCGATCCACCTGCCTTGGACTCCCAAAGTGCTGGGATTACAAGTGTGAAACACCACGCCTGGCCACTATGACATATTAATAGATGATCCTTAAGAACGTTATGCTAAGTTAAGTAACCCAATTACAAAAAGACAAATATTGCAAGATCCCATTAATAAGACGTATCTAAAGTAATAAAACTCACAGAAACAGAAAGCAGAGTGGTAGCTACCAGAGACTTGGGGGAGGGGGGAAAGGAGTCATTCAAAGGATACAGAGTTTCAGTCACACAAAATGAAGAGGTTCTAGAGATCTACTGAACAACAAAGTGTACTGTACACTTTTAAATTGTTAATAGGGTAAATCTATGTTACGTTTTCTACTACAGACACACGTACACAAAGATAAAAAGGGTTACATGTGCCAACAGAACAACGAAAGAATAAACGCCATCTTGCTGAGGTGAAACGACCCAAGGGGACAGCAAGGAGACAGAGGCAGTAGAAGCTGGGCTACCTTTGTGTAGGGGAGGAAAAAAGCAGAAGAGGCAAAAAGATTCACACGTACCCTCTGATGCAGCAAAGGAAAAGGGCACAATGTTAACAAGCTGCAATTCTCTTTCTATGACAAGGTCATACTTTCAGCTCTGATTCCTTTATTATTACAATTTTCTACTCCTGCTCTAACTTGATTTTAATTTCCTGGCAAGTGACACCCAAGTCATGTGGCCTTTTCATTGGAACCCACCACTCTGTCCAAGGTGCTCTGCAAAAGGTGCAGGCATTCTTCTCCAAGATTTTACATAGTCCATTTACACAGTCCAAAAGAAGGTTGCTCTCATACTGCATAATCTGGCACAACAGAGATCTGCTCACTAAAGTGAGCTTCATCCAGCAAATAAGCTTGGAACCTCCATTTTCCCCCTTTGGAAACAGAAGAGGAGTCTGTTAATTGTTGCTATTTAAAAATCAGGCAGCTTCTCAGGTGAGGGGGCTGTCAGCATGTCAGCCTACAGCAAGCAGGGGGAGCCCCTGCGGGTGAATTAGGCAGGATCGGTGGGGTGGTGGAGCGGGTACTGCAATGACCAGTGCCTCCCCCTGGTGGAGCCAAGTGGTAGGGCACTTAGGAAATATTTACCCACACCTAACCATCAACACATTTTGCTTGAGCTAATGCAATGGCCAAGTACACAAAATTGGATTTAAGTAGGAAACATGACATCAGCCTAGCATAAACCAAGGCATCAAGAAAGTCCATGCCTTGATAAAAGGAGCTGCTGCCCTATTCAATTCCTGCTGACTGTAATGTGGGAATGTGAGCCAGTTTTTTCAACAGAATCCAGATATCTGAATTTATGTGGGAAAAAAAATCAAAATTTTTAGAAACACTGTGAGGCAAACAAACATACTTGAGGACTATTTTGCAATCTCTGGGTTAATGTAACAACAGGCCCACCCATGAAAGCAAAATTTCCTCACACAAACATGTTGTCAGGAATGCTTCCAAGAAAGAGCTGATATAAGATGTACTGGATCTTGCGCCCACCCCCCAACCCCTTCATAAATGTGTAAGAAATCCAGGAGGAGGAGAGGACACTACCTGCACAGTTCTAATGGGCTGGGACCAATTACAAGCAAAATGTTTTATGCAAACAGAAACCCATACGCCTGGTGTTATTGTCTTGGAAAAACTTCCAACACACACTTTAGAGCACTGCTCTGAATAGATACAGTAGAGAAGGGGATCTGAAGCAGGAAGAATGAGTACACGGGAAATTGCTCCCAACATATTTGCAGCACACATACAGACTTCACTGGAGTCCCTGAGTGCTCCAACACCCTGAGCTGACAGAAGCGATTACATCTTTTCATGTTTCAGGGTGTATACAAAGCACACAGCACGCTCTACACCATTCAGCCCAGAGAGAGGAATGATGAGAAATAATTTAGATCAGCCTAGCAGGTGCTAACATGACCTGCACTGGGGGAAGGGCTGCCTACCAAACGTACTGCCTGGAGGCCCTGGAGGCTCATGCCCTCCCAACCAGGGCAAGCCTCCTCATTTGCACGAGATTCCCAAGGAAGACAGAAAGTGAGTCTGGAGAACCTTGCTTCAGGCCAGATAGCACAAGAAACAAGTAATTCTTTATGCATTTATGCCTGCTCTTAACCATCAAAGAATCCCACAAAAGCCAATACTTAGAGCATCTAGTCCAAAGGAAAGAGAGACAACAAGCACAAGTGCAGGAGTCCCCTAACAATCCTCTTTGGTGCCCTCACTGTCATAATGCCTTCTATCACTCTAGCACCTGACTCTTCCAAATCACATTCCTATGAAGCAGGAATTGGCAAACTATAGCCTGCAGGCCAAAGCCAGCTATGAATGGTTTTCATATTTTTAAATGACTGAAAAACATCAAAAGAATTTTTTATGACTCGTGAAAATTATATGAAAATCACATTTGTCTCCATAAATAAAGCGTTACTGGAGCACAGCCACAATCTCATTCATTGATTCATTCATTTATTTGGGACAGAGTCTCGCTCTGTAGCCCAGGCTGAAGTGCAATGGCACGATTTCGGCTCACTGCAACCTCCGCTTCCCAGATTCGAGCAAGTCTCCTGCCTCAGCCTCCCAAGTAGCTGAGAAAACAGGCACCTGCCGCCATGCCAGCCAATTTTTCTATTTTTAGTAGAGGGGTTTTGTCATGTTGGTCAGGCTGGTCTCAAACTCCCGACCTCAAGTGATCTGCCTGCCTTGGCCTCCCAAAGTGTTGAGATTACAGGCGTAAACTGAGCAGGCCCACACTCATTCTTTAGATATTGTCTGTGATTGTTTTCATACTACAACATCAAAGTTGAGTAATTTCAACAGCGACTGTATAGCCTTCAAATCCTAAAATATTTACTATCTTGACCTTTACAAAAAGCCAATGCCTGATATAGAGGGTAGGGCAGAGAACACATGCAGAATTCAGAGGCTCAGAGTGACCTAGTCAGTCAGGTGAGCAGCAAAGGTAAGAAAGATTAACAGAATCATACCCCTCCTTCACTCTATCCTCATTCCCATATTGCCAAAGAGAAAACGAGTTGCCTAACCATCCCAATGACAAATACATTAGATATCTAAATGTTACTGCTGGCTGGGTATGGCAGCTCACGCCTGTATTCTCAACCCTTTGGTAGGCTGAGCAAAGTGGATCACTTGAGGTTGAGAGTTTGAGACCAACATGGTCAACATGGTGAAACCTTGTCTCTACTAAAAATACAAAAATTCAGCCAGGGGTGGTAGTGGGTGCCTATAATCCCAGCTACTCAGGAGGCTGGGGCAGGGGAATCACTTGAACCTGGGAGGCGGAGGTTACAGTGAGCCGAGATTGTGCCACTGCACTCTAGCCTGAGTAACAAGACTATGTCTCAAAAATAAATAAGTAAGTAAGTAAGTTACTGTCTTATGAAGAGGCAGGAGATGCCTGGATTTTTCCACTTAATAAGACACAGAAGACTAAGTGGACAAAAGCCAGTATGTATGTGATTGTCAGAGATGGAACAGGGCTATATTTTTCTCATACAAGAGTGTCAGAGAAGAAACGTACACTAACACCTCAAGGTGGCAGTTATTTAGAATTAATAAAACAGAACGTTTTTCTCAAAAACTTGAGAAGGAAGCTCCTTAAAACCTGTAGTAGGAGAATTTACTACTGATAAACTTAAGAGCTTATGCGGAAAAAAAGGTTTAAGAGTTCTAATCTATGAAATCTATGAAAGTGTGATGTGGCAAGGAAAATGGCTTCAGCCAGGCTAAAATGTAATGGCTTCTCAGGCTCACAGGCTGTGTGCAGGCTCACAGGCTAGTGATAAGGCACTACGATTAATCAGGCCAACGCCAGGTGCAGACACCAGCCTCATTTCAATGGAATTCAAGAACTCGCCACTCAGGGTCACACGGACCCTGAGAAGAAAGCCCCTTGTCTCTAGCTGCTGGCCTTGGCTTCTGTACAAACTGCCTGCTTACTGATATTGGGAGTTTTCACTGTCTCTAACTGCTGACCTTGGCTTCTGTACAAACTGCCTGCTTGCAAAGATCCCCAGCACCCCCCCAAAAGTGTTGTTTAGCATAAAAGCCCAGTTCTCCCTCAACTCGGGGCCA